>OY987312.1:25420273-25718035 GCA_963920655.1 Geranium rotundifolium
TATCACCTGCACGGCCGTGCTCTTTCTTCAGTCATACTCATCAAGTGGCCTAAACAAATATCTTTCTCATACGAAGTATGAGTGATAAATCCCTCAGACGCCTTTCGAGTTCACTAGTGCAATCAATATCAAAGCCAATCGAAGCCGTTATAGTTACCCTTTTACAGATAACGTTAGACTAGGTCAAACTTAGGTATTCGTTACATAGTGTACAAAAAGACTCCTTGGTCTTAGGATATAATGACAAGCTACGATATGTGAGTATCTCATGACTGGATCTATGCAGCATACTCACAATCGGGTTGTCCAATATCATCGACCTGATGATATCTATGATATAACTCCGGCACATACTTTGCCATGATCAGTAGAGCGTGATCACAAGGAGTTGGTCTCATACTGATCGCTTCTTAAAGAAGCTTAGCTGATCAGGGACTCATCAAATGTAATTCTTTCTGATCTATAGTTCTACTATTAGTGGTTACACACATAATGACATAGATCAAATTACATTCGATATATTACTACAACACATTAGTAATATATGCCGATTTATTTATTCGGAAAGATGATAAAATATTACATCTGTAGATCACTTATACATTGGACTGGGGCATAAGTCTAACATTAGTGTTGTACATTTATTTCCGCTTTATATGTATACTAGATATGCATGAGTAGGAATTTATGAATGGATGTTTCGTACGTTCAAAATGTATGCTAGAGCATCACCAACATGTAAAGGATTAAAATCGGAATTAGTCAGACTTTGCATGTAGTATGTAATTGAAACATCATGGACTTGATGTTATCAAATAAAGGAAATTAATCACAACCGATTCACAATTAATCAAGTCATGTGAGATACCATCCAAATCTCAACACTCAGACTAGCTCCCAGCCCCGTGGATGGGTGCGCCTCCGCGTAGCATTCATTGGGATGCGGGCTATATATGATGGTTAGTCGTATGTGGGTGCGTGCGTGCGCCTCCGCGTAGTGTCCACATATGGACTAATCATATTTGAATTTGGTTGACTTGACTACGATTGTCAGCTAGGGTTGACCTAGAGTATCGGATAGGGAATGTCGTGTACATTTATGTACAATCCCTAGCCAAGAGTTACAGCGGTTGTAACTGGACTGGATGTCCTACCTACATAGCTCGATTGGAGTAGTGAGCCTCCATTCACTTCAATCGAGTAAATCAGAGATCTTGGTTTAGATTCTAAGTAAAGAATCGAATGGTTGTGATATAATTTATGATCTCCAACTTTAATTTAAAACTGATTAAATTTACTTTCCGTGTAGATTCTAAATGGAAAACGCGACAAATAACCCATTGAGACCCTTGCTTGAGAAGGACAAACTCAATGGAGTGAATTTTCTGGACTATGACAGAAATTTAAGAATTGTACTCGAACATGAGCGCAAGGAATATGTCCTTGACAATGCAATCCCTGTGAAACCAGTGACAGGCTCAATAAGGGCCGTTCGAGATGCCTATTATAAGCATCTGAGTGACTCCATTGATGTAGCTTGCATAATGTTGGGCTGTATGGAGAGTAATCTCTAGAAGCAGTTCATGGAACTCTCTGACAAACCTTTTGAGATGATGAATCAAATAAAGGAGATGTTTAAAGAGAAGGTGAGGATTGAAAGGTATAACACCTTGAAGGATCTTCATGCCTGCAAAATGGCTGCAGGTAGTTCCGTGAATCCACATGTCCTTAGGATTAAGGGATACCTCGATCACCTAACAAGGATAGGCCTTGAGTTAGGGAAAGAGGTGTCGGCAGATCCCTTCCTCGATCACATGTTCTGCAATCCCTTCCTCCTGCATATGATGGTTTCATTATGAAATATAATATGCAAAATATGGACAAGACCATTTCAGAGTTACATGGGATGCTTGTAACTGCTGAGAAGAGCATCAAGAACCAAACCAAGGATGTTCTTATGGTCAGAAAGGGGACCAACTTCAAGAAGTCTAGTGTGCCATCTGGGTCTTCCAAAAAGAAGGCTACAGCGCACCTGGCTGGCAAGATGAGGGTGCCTGTTGTTCCTAACCCTCCCTAAGCCCCTACAGGCAAAGGGAAGGCTAAGAAAAGGACAGCTGCATGCTTCTATTACTAAGAAGTTGGGCATTGGAAGAAGGAATGCAAGAAGTACCAGGATGACCAGCGGAAGGGTGGTGGGTCCACGCCTTCAGGTATTTTCTTTATAGAAATTAATCTTTCTACTTCAGATTCTTGGGTACTAGATACCGGAGCAGAATCTCACATATGTACGAATGTGCAAGTGCTAAGAAGTAGAAGAGATTTGGGCTAAGGCGAAGTGGACCTGAGAGTTGGGAACGGAATTAGTGTTGCTGCAACTACTGTGGGATCCATTAGTTTTGATTTGCCCAGTGGGCTTGTACATTCATTGTCAGAAGTTTTATGTGTACCTACTTTCAGTAGGAATATTATTTCGATTTCTCTACTAGACAAAGATGGTTTTAATTTTTCAATAAAGAATGGAGATTTTCAGATTTATCGAAATAATATGTATTATGGAAGTGCAAGTATGGTTAGAGGTTTATATGTATTGAATACTGATAACTCTAATTCAAGCTCAATCTATAATGTTAATACAAAACGGTTTAAGTCCGATGACTTAAATCAAACTCTTATCTAGCATTGTGGCCTTGGCCACATCAATGAGAAGCGGATATCAACACTGCACAAGTGTGGACTTTTAAGACCGTTTAAATTCAATTCGATTGATAGATGCGAGGCTTGTTTGATGGGCAAGATGACAAAGGCACCCTTCACAGGTAAAGGTGATAGGGCAAGTGACTTATTGGGTCTAATACACACTGATGTGTGCGGACCAATGAGCACTTATGCCAGGAGGGAGTTTGGATACTTCATCACATTTACTGACGATTTCAGTAGATATGGTTATGTCTACTTAATGAGACATAAATCCGAAGCCTTTGATAAATTCAAAGAATTTCGGAATGAAGTACAAAACTAACTCGGGAAAAGTATCAAAGCACTTTGTTAAGATCGAGGTGGTGAATACTTATCCAAAGAGTTCGCTGACCATTTGTGTGATTGGGGAATCGTGTTAGAATGGAATCTGCCAGGAACGCCACAGCTAAATGGTGTGTCCGAACGGAGAAATCGAACCTTGCTAGACATGGTTCGTTCCATGATGAGCCATGCCGATCTACCGATCTCTTTCTGGGGTTATGCTCTAGAGACAGCCGCGTTCATTTTAAATAGGGCTCCAACGAAGGACGTAGAAGGGACATCATACGAAGTATGGAATGGGAAAAGGCCCATGTTGTCATTTCTAAAGATTTGGGGTTGTGAAGCTTATGTCAAGCGTTTGCTTGGTGATAAGCTTGCACCAAAATCTGATAAATGCGTCTTCGTAGGGTATCCTAAAGAAACAATGGGATACTACTTCTATAAACCAAGCGAGAACAAGGTTTTTGTTGCTCGTGGTGGTGTGTTCTTGGAGAAAGAATTCATGTCCAAGAAAGTCAGTGGGAGTACTATACATATCGAAGAAATTCGGGATGATAAAGTACAACCTGAAGCAATTCAGGATCATAATACTTACGATATAGAGGTTATGGAGCCTGAGCTGGTTATAGAGACAGAACTGACACTTGCTAATATTCCGGATGGTCCACGGCGATCTGGAAGACTAAGTCAACCACCTGTTAGATATGGGTTTCTCGTGTCTAACGATGATGACTTGGTAGTTGTGTATTCGGATGATCCATCAACTTTTCAAGAAGCCATGGTCGGGCCCGACTATGAAAAATGGCTGGAAGCCATGAAAGAGGAAATGCAGTCCATGTCAGATAACTAAGTCTGGAGCTTGGTTGAACCAACCGCTGGTGTAAAAGCCATTGGTTGCAAGTGGGTTTTTAAGATAAAGACTGACATGGATGGCAAACCTGTAACGCCCCAAAATCCGGTTTCCCGAATTAAAGTCGTTACCCGAAGAATTAAAACCTTTGAAATAACACGATGCGATATAGTTATGAAATAACTCGAGCGTCCTCAAATTACAACATAACTATTCTCGCACGAGGCCATCACATTTTTATTTAGGCGTCCCTAGTTCAAAATGGGATTGCACGAGTCAAATAAAGAAACCTGTCAACAAATACATCAATACCATTTCTCCTTTTAAAATCTGTATTAAACCAACAAGTGACGCGTACAAAAGTGAGGCACGACATGGCCAGTCAATCAAATATTTACATCAAAATATTTTATACAAGTTGCGATACAGAAATATACATGGCAAATAACTCAGACCAGAGTCTACAAAAGCCAACAACAACAAAAATACACAGTGCGTCGACACGACACATCCCCAAAAGCTCCCTCCAAAAGTGTACTCAGGATCACCAACCTGCACAACTACAAGTATGGAAGAACACGCTACCCAGAGACTAAAACAAACAGCAAGGATGAGAAAAAACATACATGTAAGCACAAAGAAGTCAGTAAGGTACGAATCACAACACTTCCACTACTCATCCACCAACCATGTCACAACTCTCGAGGAAACCGATTACGACCGGCGAGGGGTACCACCCTTGGTCGGATCAACCTCCGAACGGGAATCGATTATGGCCAGGAGGGGTACCGCTCCTGCCTCGATTGCCCATCCAAACACAACCACACAATTGAGGTAACCGATCACGGCCAAGGGGTACCACCCTTGACTCGGTTCAACCCCCGAATGGAAATCGATCACGGCCAGGAGGGGTACCGCCCCTGACTCGATTATCCATCCAACCACACCGCCAAACAATTGAGGTAACCGATCACGGCCAAGGGGTACCACCCTTGACTCGGTTCAACCTCCGAATGGAAATCGATCACGGCCAGGAGGGGTACCGCTCCTGACTCGATTATCCATCCAACCACACAGCCTCCCATCACCTTTCCACCCTTCCACTTCACAACACCCTTACCAACCACACCCCAACACCCTTCGATACATTCACAGAAAACAAATCAAGTGCAAGAAACTAGTTCACAGAGAGGCATTTACATCCACACAAACAAGACAAGTGCGAGACGGAATAAGTCATCGTCTGAAAAGCAATACTATAACCATGCACAACTAGGTGCTCACAAGCAGTTCAAGTTTGGTACTCAACTAATTCACAGCGAGGCATCTATATCAACACATCAACATGCTACTTAATTCACAACATCGAGCAAAAGGTGTTCAAACATTTCATTTTATCTCAACTAAATACTCAAATAAATTCAATCAATGCATCAAGAGAATGGGTCTAGGTAAGCTATGTCCCCCTACCTCAAATTTTCCCAACGTACGCTCCTAAGATTTTCGCGACGCCAACCTATGCCTTTCCTTTCCCGCGGTCGTCAAAGAAATCTAAAAGTGACAAAATCACAAGTTTTAATGACTAACCGAAATCCGGATTTTCACGAAATTAAACCCAAGTGCCACCCCGACAAGTATCGCTCACTCCAACACTTCTTAATTAACCTAAGTTGTCAAAATGGGCCCGGAACGGCCCATTTTGCCCGTTAATTCGAATCTGCCCAGTTGTGTGAATTTGTCCCTCGGGACTCCGAAAATTCTCAAATTGGTGTCTAAATTCCTAATTATATTCGAGAGGACCAACGCAATTGACAGAATCGAATTCTGACACCCGAGCGATTTAATCGCGCAATTTAAAGTTTCGACACACATTTTCCAATTTTCGTAATTTAAATCCAAAAATCACCAAGGGTGCCAACTATCGATTCGAGGGTCACCCGAGACCTCCCGAAACTCACAAACCCGAATTCCGGGCTCTTGGGACCACCCGGGCCACTCACGGCCCGAGAGGCCCAAACCGCCCACGGTCGCCCACGGGCTGCCACGGCCAGCCATGGCAGGGCACTGGCCACTGCCGGCCCACCTCCGGCGCGCCACCACCCTGGCCGGAGCTCCGGTGACCGGCCGGAGCTCCGGCGAACCCTCCGGCCACCGGAAAATTCAGAAAATGTCCCAAAATGCTCCAAAACACCCCTACAACTCCACTCCATCATCATTTCACTCATTTCTCATCAAACCCACAACTCAAACTCATCACGATGAGAAAAAATGAGTTGCTTACCGTAGCCAATGATGTGAGGAACCCGAATACGCAAGAAAATGGTCGATCACGCGGCCGGATCGTCGGGAAATTGCCAAAACCTCTTCTCCTCTTCTTCCTTCTTCTTCTCTCGGCCAGCCCTCCTCTCTCTCTCTCCTTCTCTTTGATTCTGCCGAGTATGGCTCCCCCTCCCCCTCTTTATCACTTAAACTATATTATTTAAACTATATTATTTAACCCATTTAATTTTTAACCACTCAAAAAGTCTCCCCCCTCTAGAATCATGCCATGTGTAAAGTAGGGGGTCCCACAATCCACTTTTGTCATTTCGGACCCGAAATCGTCCGAAACGAACACGTTTTTCGAAACCGTCAGAACCGTGATGTTTCGCTAAATTTTAGCTTCCATATGAACCTAATATCCATAATATTACAATTTCAAATTAAAATGGCTCAAATAGTAGTCCTCGGTGACTCTCGGGTCAAAATTTGGTCAAATCGCGAATTTTTAAATTTTTATCCATTTTTCACAAAATTGACCCAAATTGACCGGGAGCGGTCCTTACAACCTTCCCTCCTTAAAGAATTTCGTCCGTGAAATTAAAACGTACCTCAATTCTCGAAAAGGCGGGGATACTTAGCACGAATCTCATCTGCCCGCTCCCACGTCGACTCTTCGACACCGTGATGTTGCCAAAGCACTCGCACTAGTGGGATGGTCCTGCCTCTCAATATCTTATCTCGTGAGTTTAAGATCTGAAATGGCCTTTCCTCATACGAGGCATCTGGGGTCAACTCCAACTCAACCCACTCTATCACGTGCGACGGGTCAGGGTGATATTTTCTCAGCATCGATACATGGAATACGTTGTGAACCGCTGCAAGGGATGTCGGCAATGCGAGCCTATAAGCCACTGCTCCTATCCTGGCGATGATCTCGAAGGGGCCAATGTACCTCGGGGCCAACTTACCGTCGCTTCTTGCCTTCTTAAACCTTATTAGCCCTTTCTTCGGGCTCACTCGCAAGAAGGCGTGGTCGCCTACCTCAAACTCGAGAGGTCGACGTCTCCGGTCCGCATAACTCTTCTGTCTACTCTGCGCCGTTTTCAGTCGCTCTCGAATCAAGGCTACCTTCTCAGTAGTCCTTACAAAACCTCAGACCTATAAAGCAAGACTGGTTGCAAAAGGTTATAGACAAATCCAAGGAATTGACAATGATGAAACCTTTTCCCCAGTTGCTATGGTCAAATCAATCCGAATTCTTCTAGCCATAGCAGCATATTACGATTATGAGATATGGCAGATGGACGTCAATGTTAGGTTTGTGCCCTAGTCCAATATAATTCCTCAATCTATATTGTAACGGACATCATTATTCTACATAATAAAAGACATAATATTACTAATGTGTTGTAGTAATATATCTAATGTGATTTGATCTATATCATAATGTGTATAACCACTTATAGTAGAACTATAGATAAGAAAGAATTGCATTCGATAAAGTCCCTGATCAGCTAAGCTTCTTCTGAAGCGATCAGTATGAGACTAACTCATTGTGATCATGCTCTACTGATCATGGCAAAGTGCGTGCCAGAGTTATATCATAGATACCATCAGGACGATGATATCGGACAACCCGATTGTGAGTATGCTGCATAGATCCAGTCATGAGATACTCACATATCGTAGCTTGTCATTATATCCTAAGACCAAGGAGTCTTTGTGTACACTATGTAACGAATACCTAAGTTTGACCTAGTCTAACGTTATCTGTAAAAGGGTAACTATAACGGCTTCGATTGGCTTTGATATTTGTTGCACTAGTGAACTCGAATGGCGTCTAAGGGATTTATCACTCATACTTCGGTATGAGAAAGATATCCGTTTAGGCCACTTGATGAGTATGACTGAAGGAATAGCACGGCGGTGCAGGTGATACCTTAGTATCAGTTTTCAGTCATCCCAGATATCAAGAAACAGTGATTGATAAATTAGGATGACCATTCTATGCTTATTGATCAATCTGGATATCGGTTTGATAAAAGGACAGTGACATGTACGACAACAGGTTAAGTCGAATAATCGATAATCACGAACATTGGATAATCATAATGTCTTGCTAGAGACCACTTATGATGGAAAGGGTAAAATAGTAATTTTACCAGTCTGCCAATTGTTCGTGAGCCTAGTGGGTCACACGCATTAAGCACGATACATGACAACAATTATGGATGAAAATTGAGAACGATTCAGTAGTTTTTTGGCCTAAGGTTTTAACCAGACGGTTGAAGAAATCAATTCGAAAAAATTTAGCCGTTTTGTCTAAACCGAAATTAGAACTCAAGTTAATGGGTTTAATTTGGGTTTTAGTTAAATAGGCTTAAAGCCCATTTAGGGATTTAAGTTATGAATGGGAACAAATGCAAATAAGATTTTATGAAGGATATATATGCAATTTTTATTTGAAATTCAATTTTATATTTCAATTTAAAATTACAATATATCTTCCATTATCTTCTCTAATTTTCAGCAACTAATTCCCTCATCCTCTCTCCCTTAATGCCGAATTCTCTCTCCCCTCTCATCCTCCATGGTTGTCAAACTTCTCTCAAAATTCATAGCAAAAGTTTGAGTGAAAACCTTCTTCGGTTGTGGTGCTTGTGTGGACCTAATAGAGAAACACTAAGCTTGTGTTTTCATCGATTAGAAGAGGTAATTTTCAGATTCAAAAGATATATATAACATGTTGAATTTACATTAAGATCATAGCTTGCTTCGATCACCACGGTTACATAACGTCCACTGCATGATATTTATCGATTGGAACCCGTGGTGATCTCTTTCAGTTGTATCAGAGCCATGGTTGTTATGTATTCTTCTACATGTTTAATTCTGATTTTATTTTGAGTTTATATGTGTTCATCACCTTAGCATGCATGTGAATCGAAAAAATTTCAGATTTGATTGATTTTGGAAATTTGGGAAATATTTTTTTTGGTGTTTCGGGTTAGCCATGGCCGACCAGGTCGAGATCCTTGGTGGACCATGGAATGCCCTAGGGCAGACCATGGTCAGCACCAAGGGCCGACGAGGGTCGCCTACGGGCGACCATGGCAGCCCTCGCGGGCGATTATGGTCGCTGCCGCGGGCGACCACGATTTGCCATGCGGTAGACCATGGCAGCCCTCGCGGGCCACCATGGTTGCCTCGCGGGCGACCAGAGTCTACCCTAGGGGCGACCATGGCTGCCCTCGCGGGCTACCATGGTCGTTCCCGTGGCCGACCACGGTCAGCCCCGCGGGTGACCTTGGCAGCCCTCACGGGCCACCGTGGTTGCCTCCGCGGCGACCTAGGTTGAACCGGTTCGGCTCAACCAGATTCGAGCTGAACCGGTTGGTTCGCGAGAATATTTTGAAACCCTAAAAATTTAATTTTCAGATTTGGTTCGGTTTCGATAAACCAGCGAATACCAGTTCAAAATTCAATTAATCAGTTAAACCGTCCGGTTTCGATAAACCGGAATTTTCCACACTTAAGAAAGATAAAATTTGGAAAAGTTATTTGTTTGATAAGCATGTTGATTGTATACATGATCTTTGATAACATGATGTTTTCCGCATGATGCTAGCTAAGCCCATTAGATTTGCATTTTAATTTCGGTTTTGCAACCTACGTGTTGCTTAATTTTGGGTTGTAGTAAATACGGACTGCGTGTCGTGATTTGTATTTCATTTTATTTATTTAAATTTGTAATCAAAAAGACCGACGCAAGAATTAAGTCAAGAGGAAGACTCAGATTGGAGGAGGACCGAAGCCAGTGGGAGTTCACAAGAATGGAGCAAGTTTGGATCTTGAAGACCATGTCTTTAGGATCAGTATTGCTAGATTCTTAGGAAATTAAGATGGGCTTAGCTATGCATATTTTATCGTTACATTTATATGTTTGAATGTATGAATGTATGATGGTTTAGATATACAAGTTTATGTATGATTTGCTATCACCCACATGCAAAGATTAAAATCGGAATTTAATCAGACTCGCATGTAACCTGCTAAGGGATCATCTTTGCATGGATTTGCAATTGATGATTCTAGATTAAGATTGTATCGATATGCAATCAGACTTTTATAATTCACTTAAACGCAAATAATTATAAGTCAAGCGTTATACCATCCAAGTTTGGACACTCAGAAGGGCTTTAACCCTATAGATGTCGGTACGCCTCCGCGTAACATTCATAGAGAAAAAGTCTGGATGAGATGGGTAGTTCTGTGTGGGTGCGTGCGCCTCCGCGTAGTAGTCACATTAGTTCTATCCATAGTTCAAGCTTGGTAGACTTGTCTACGATTGTCAGCTAGGGCTGACTCAGTGTATCAGTATTGGGTATGCCACGTACTTACAAGTACGGACCCTAGCCAGGAACTACATGGTCTTGTAGATGGATGTAATCCTACCTTCATGCACTCAATTGGAGCAGTGAGCCTCCGTTTACTTCAATTGAGAGTATGATGGGATCCTGGTTCAGATTCTAAAGTTAAAATCAGAAAATGTTTTATAATTAAATCTCCAACTTCAATTTTAATTAATACTGATTAAAATTTGTTTTCTGTGTAGATATAAAATGGCAAACACGAATCATTCTGGTAACAGCGCGCTTGGGTCACTAATCGAGCATGATAAGCTTAACGGCGTAAACTTTCTCGATTGGGATCGGAACTTGAGACTCGTTCTCAAGCATGAACGTAAGGATTATATCCTTACCTATGAACAAGCACCTACTGAACCAGTACTGAACGCCTCAAGGGCGCTAAGGGATACCTACCAGAAATTCCTTAGCGATCGGATCGACGTGCAGTGCATCATGATGGGCAGTATGGTGCCTGACTTGCAGAAACAGTTCTTGGACATTTCCGATGATCCTAAAGCCTGTATGGCTGAGATTGAGAAAATGTTCAAAGAGAAAGCGCGTGTCGAAAGATACGACACTTTCAGTGAACTGATGTCTTGCAAGCTGAAGGCTGGAGCTCCTGTCAGTCCACATGTCCTTAAGATGAAACGTCTATTGGAACACTTGCCCAGACTCGGTCATCATGTGGACAAGGAAATGTCTGCAAACTTTGTGCTGCATTTACTTCCAGAGACACATCGTGATTTCGTTGGAAATTACAATATGCATGATATGGATAAAACTGTGATAGAGCTTCATGGTATGCTCGTGACTGCTGAAAAGAACCTCAAGGGCAAGACCAAGGAGGTTCTTATGGTCAACAAGCAAGTGAGCTTCAAGAAAGCCAGCTTGGGCAAGGGTAAGGCTCCTATGCACCTAGCAGGGAAGATTCGACAACCTAAGGGTCCAGCAGCTCCAAAGGCTGTTGAGAATCCTAAGAAGGATGTCATCTGCCTCTATTGCCAAGGACTGGGGCACTGGAAAAAGGATTGTAAGAAACACAAGATGTTTCTTAGGAAGAGTGGAGCTTCCACATCTTAAGGATTAGGTATTTTTGTTATTGAGCTCAATCTCAGTTTATCTACTTCATATTCTTGGGTACTTGGTACCGGTGCAGAATCTCACATTTGTGTTAATGTGCAGGCTCTGGGAAGTAGAAGAGAAGTGAGCAGGGGCGAGGCGGACCTACGAGTTGGCGATGGCAATCAAGTCTTCACAACTGCTGTAGGAGATATTAGTCTCAGTTTGCCCAGTGGGTTGGTTTTGTTATTAAACAATGTTCATTGTGTACCTGCGTTTCGCATAAATATTATTTCTATTTCCTTGCTAGACAAGGAAGGATATTGTTTTTCTATTGATAATGGAATTTTCAATATTTTCAAGAATAAAATGTTTTATTGGAATGCTTCATTGGTTGGTGGTTTATATATTCTTAATATTCAAAACACTGACACTAGCTCGATTTTTAATATCAGTAACAAAAGGGTTAAATCCGATGATTTAAACCAGACTGTGATATGGCACTGCCGCTTAGGCCATATAGGCCAGAAATGCATCTCCACACTTCACAAGTGTGGACTTCTAAGTCCGTTTGAATTCACTTCAATTGAGAGATGCGAGTCATGCCTTATTGGCAAAATGACAAAGGCACCTTTTGCCGGTTTAGGTGAAAGGGCGAGTGACTTACTGGGTCTCATACATTCCGATGTTTGTGGGCCTATAAGCACTCAGGCCAGAAGAGGTTTTCACTACTTCGTTACATTTACTGATAACTTCAGTAAATATGGGTATGTTTATCTTATGAGACATAAATCAGAAAACTTTGACAAGTTCAAAGAGTTCCAGAACGAAGCACAAAACCATATTGGTATAAGTATAAAGGCGCTTCGATCTGACCGAGGCGGTGAGTACTTGGACTAAGAATTTCACAGTCATTTAAAGGAATGTGGGATCCTCTCTGAATTGACTCCGCCTGGAACACCTCAAATGAATGGTGTATCCGAACGGAGAAATCGGACCCTGCTTGAAATGGTTCGATCAATGATGACTCAGGCTGACCTCCCTATCTCTTTCTGGGGCTATGCCCTAGAAATGGCCGCATTCATATTGAATCGGACTCCTACAAAGGCAGTGGAAAGCACTCCATACGAAGTATGGAACGGGAAGAAACCCTTATTAGCTTTCCTTAAGATTTAGGGATGTGAAGCTTACGTCAAGCGTCTACTAGGCGATGCTCGAACCCAAATCAGAAAAGTGTGTCTTTGTGGGGTACCCCAAAGAAATAAGGGGGTACTATTTCTACAAACCCAGCGAGAACAAAGTTTTTGTTGCTCGAGGAGGGGTATTTTTGGAAAAGGAATTTATTTCCAAAAGTGATAGTGGGAGTGCCGTGCATCTTGAAGAAATTTAAGAAGATACGGAGCAACCTACTATGCCGAATGTAGAAATACAGGAGCCAGAAGAGGTCATTGATCAAGAACCAATCCCGACACCTATTCTAGATGGTCCAAGAAGGTCTGAGAGATCTCGTCAAGCTCCTATCAGATATGACTTTCTAGCCACTGAAGGAAATGACTTGATGTTGATGGATCAGGATGATCTAGAAACCTACAGACAAGCTTTGGCCAGTCCAGACTCCAAAAAATGGCAGAACGCCATGAATGAGGAAATGAAATCCATGTCCGACAACCAAGTCTGGCGCTTGGTGGATCAAACCCCTGGGATGAAACCCATCGGTTGCAAATGGGTCTATAAAATTAAGACCGACATAGATGGAAAGCCTCAAACCTATAAAGCTAGACTGGTTGTGAAAGGTTATCGCCAGATCGAAGGTATCGATTATGATTAGACTTTTTCACCTGTGGCTATGGTCAAATCTATCCGGATCATTCTAGTCATAGCAGCATACTACGACTATGAGATATGGCAGATGGATGTCAAAACCGCCTTCCTTAACGGGAACTTAAAAGAGGATGTGTATATGACACAACCCGAGGGTTTTGTTGATCCAGAGAATCCCGAAAAGATTTGCAAGCTGCTTAGATCCGTTTATGGATTAAAGCAAGCTTCACAGAGTTGGAACATTCGTTTTGATGAAGCCATAAGGGAATTCGGTTTTATCAAAAACGAAAGTGAACCTTGCATATATAAGAAAGCAAGTGGGAGTAAAATAGTATTCCTAGTGCTATATGTCGATGACATACTGCTCATCTGACATCCCAACCTTGCTTGAAGTTAAAGCTTGGTTAGGGAAATGCTTCTCGATGAAGGACTTAGGTGATGATGCTTTCATTCTGGGCATCAAGATCCACAGAGATCGGCTCAAAAGAATATTGGGCCTAAGTTAGAGCACTTACATAGATAAAGTGTTGAGAAGATTCTCAATGCTTGATTCTAAGAAGGGATACCTACCCATGCGACATGACATTAGGCTCAGCAACTAACAGAGTCCTAAGACTCCTGATGAGCTAAGCAAAATGAGTAAGATCCCATATGCTTCGGCTGTGGGATCCATAATGTATGCTATGATTTGCACGAGACCAGATATCTCGTTCGCGTTAAGCTGTACCAGCAGATATCAATCTAACCCAGGCCAGGAGCACTAGACTGCTGTCAAGAGTATCCTTAAATATCTAAGGAGAACTAAAGACGCATTCCTAGTGTATGGTGGGAAGGATGGAGAACTAGCAGTCAAAGGATATGTTGATGCTAGTTTTCAGACAGATCCTGATGATTTCAAATCACAGGCAGGATTTGTATTCGTGTTAAATGGCGGAGCATTCAGCTGGAAGAGCTTCAAGTAAGCCACGACTGCCGATTCTACAACAGAGGCTGAATACATAGCTACAGCAGAAGCAGCTAAGGAAGCCGTATGGGTTGGAAGCTTTCTAACCGGATTAGATGTAATGCCGCGAGCGTCTAATCCGGTAAGCTTGTTGTGTGACAGCACTGGGGCCATAGCATTAGCTCAAGAGCCCAGATTCCACAACAGAACTAAACACATACAGAGGAAGTATCACATTATCAGAGAATATATAGATAATGGTGATGTGGAGATTACTTATGTACCGATTGATGACAATGTTGCTGATCCCTTGACAAAGGCTTTACCGCAGCCTAAGCATGAGGCGCACGTGAAGTCTATGGGGATAGATTGGAACTTAGGTTAGAACTAGGGGCAAGTGGGAGATTGTTAGGTTTGTGCCCTAGTCCAATATAATTCCTCAATCTATATTGTAACGGACATCATTATTCTAAATAATAAAAGGCATAATATTACTAATGTGTTGTAGTAATATATCTAATGTGATTTGATCTATGTCATAATGTGTGTAACCACTTATAGTAGAACTATAGATCAGAAAGAATTGCATTCGATAAAGTCCCTGATCAGCTAAGCTTCTTCTGAAGCAATTAGTATGAGACTAACTCATTTTGATCATGGCAAAGTGCGTGCCGGAGTTATATCACAGATACCATCAGGACGATGATATCGGACAACCCGATTGTGAGTATGCTGCATAGATCCAGTCATGAGTTACTCACACATCGTAGCTTGTCATTATATCCTAAGACCAAGGAGTCTTTGTGTACACTATATAACGAATACCTAAGTTTGACCTAGTCTAACATTATATGTTAAAGGGTAACTATAACGGCTTCGATTGGCTTTGATATTTGTTGCACTAGTGAACTCGAATGGCGTCTGAGGGATTTATCACTCATACTTCGGTATGAGAAAGATATCCGTTTAGGACACTTGATGAGTATGACTGAAGGAATAGCACGGCCGTGCAGCTGATACCTTAGTATCAGTTTTCAGTCATCTCAGATATCAAGACACAATGATTGATAAATTAGGATGACCATTCTATGCCTATTGATCAATCTGGATATCGGTTTGATAAAAGGACAGTGACATGTGCGATAACAGGTTAAGTCCAATAATCGATAATCACGAACATTGGATAATCATAATGTCTTGCTAGAGACCACTTATGATGGAAAGGGTAAAATAGTAATTTTACTAGTCTGCCAATTGTTCGTAAGCCTAGCAGGTCACACGCATTAAGCACGATACATGACAACAATTATTAATGAAAATTGAGAACGATTCAGTAGTTTTCTGGCCTAAGGTTTTAACCAGACGGTTGAAGAAATTAATTCGAGGAAATTGAGCCGTTTTGTCTAAACCGAAATTAGAACTCAAGTTAATGGGTTTAATTTGGATTTTAGTTAAACGGGCTTAAAGCCCATTTAGGGATTTAAGTTATGAATGGGAACAAATGCAAATAAGAGTTTATGAAGGATAGATATGCAATTTTAATTTGAAATTCAATTTTGTTTTTTAATTGAAAATTACAATATATCTTCCATTATCTTCTCTAATTTTCAGCAACTAATTCCTTCATCCTCTCTCCCTTATTGCCGAATTCTCTCTCCCCTCTCATCCTCCATGGCTGTCAAACTTCTCTCAAAATTCATAGCAAAAGTTTGAGTGAAAACCTTCTTCGATTGTGGCGCTTGTGTGGACCTAATAGAGAAACACTAAGCTTGTGTTTTCATCGATTAGAAGAGGTAATTTTCAGATTCAAAAGATATATATAAAATGTTGAATTTACATTAAGATCATAGCTTGCTTCGATCACCACGGTTACATAACGTCCGATCCATGATATTTATCGATTGGAACCCGTGGTGATCTCTTTCAGATAAAACCGCATTCCTTAATGGGAATCTTACTGAGGATGTGTTTATGACACAGCCAGAAGGTTTTGTCGACCCGAAGAATATCGGAAAGATTTGTAAGCTGCAGAAGTCCATTTATGGATTGAAGCAAGCTTCTCGGAGTTGGAACATTCGTTTTGATGAAGGTGTGAAGGAATTTGGCTTCATCAAGAACTTGAATGAGCTCTGCGTTTATAAAAAGGCGAATGGGAATAACATTATCCTTTTGGTGCTTTATGTCGATGACATTCTGCTTAATGGAAACAACTTCCCATCCTTGCAGGCAACAAAAGCTTGGTTGGGAAAGTATTTTACAATGAAGGACTTACGCGAGGCTGCTTATATCTTAGGGATTAAGATATATAGGGATGGCCCCAAGAATCAGTGTCCGAAGATAGCTGATGAGCTGGAGCAAATGAAGGATGTCCTATATGTTTCGGCTATAGGATCAATCATGTATGCCATGTTATGCACGAGACCGGATGTCTCGTTCGCCTTGAGCTGTACCAGTAGATACCAATCCAATCCTGGGAAGGAACACTGGATTGCAGTCAAAGCTATCCTCAAATACTTGAGGAGAACTAAGAATGCATTCCTAGTGTATGGAGGAGTGGATGGTGAACTAGCAGTCAGAGGTTATACTGACGCTAGTTTCCAGACAGATCCTGATGACTTTCAGAGTCAATCTGGATATGTATTCGTGTTGAATGGTGGTGCCTTCAGTTGGAAGAGCCGTAAGCAGGACACGATTGCCGATTCTACGATGGAAGCTGAGTATATAGTTGCTGCAACAGTGGCTAAGGAGGCTGTGTGGATTAGGAACTTTTTGGCTGAACTAGGCGTAATGCCAAACCCGTCTAGTTCACTGAGTTTACTATGTGACAACACCGGGGCAATAGCGCTAGCTAAAGAGCCAAGGTCACATGACAAATTCAAACATATACTCAGAAAGTATCATCTCATTAGAGAGTTCATTGATAGAGGAGATGTGGAGATCAGTTTCGTAGCAACAGATGAAAACACAGCCGACCCATTGACAAAGGCTTTACCACAACCTAAATATGAGGGACATGTAAAGTCTATGGGGATAGACTGGGATTTAGTTTGGAACTAGGGGAAAGTGGGAGACTGAAGAATTTGTGCCCTAGTCGAATACTATTTATGTCTATGAATATTTATCATCCGTTGCAATCAAATATAAAGCGGCATTTTATTACTATGGTGTCGTAGTAATGAGTTAAGTATATATCGATCTATATCATTGAGTGTGTCATCACTAATAGTAGAACTATGGATCTGTATGATTTATACTTAACGGGTCCCTGGTAAGTTAAGCTTCATCTGAAGCGACCAGTATGAGGACGACTCTTTATGATCACGCTCTACTGATCATGACAATAGGTTTTGTCGGAGTCAGATCATAGATATCATTGTGGAAATGATATTGGACGACCCGACTTGAATATGTTTCATAGATGCTGTCATGAACATATTTAGAGTTCGTAGCTTGTCATTGTATCCTTAGACCAAAGAGTCTCTGTGATCACAATATAGTCAATATCCGAGTTTGGTTCAAACCTAACGTTATCTGTGAAAGGGTAACCATAACGGTTGTGATTGGCTCGGGGATGGGCTATATGTGTGATATGAGAGATGTCCAAGGGATTTATCCCTCATACTACGGTATGGGATAGGTATTGGTTTAGGCCACTTTATGAGAATGACTGAAAGGAAACGCATGGTCATGCAGATGATACGGAGTAGCATTTTCAGTCATCTCGGGTATCAAGAAACGGTGATTAATTAAATAAGGATGACGACTCTATGCCTTATGATTAATCAAGATACCTAGTGATAAAAGGATAGTGACATGGACGACATGAGGTTAAATCGGATCACCGATAATCATGGACTTTGGGTAATCATAATGCCTTACTAGAAGCCATTTATGATGGAAAGGGTAAAATGGTAATTTTACACCAATCTGCCAACAGGACATGAGCCTAAAGGGTCACACGCATAGGGTGCACATCTTAGGGAATCCAGGCAGAATTAATTATGGATTGGTTAAATCGGGTCGTGGCCAAAAGCCCTACGGTTTTGGGCCACAGGCCCGTCAGCTCACGTACCATGGACCGGGGCAAAACCCTAGGGTTTTGGGCATCGGCCATGATGGATAAAGGGGCCGAAACCCATGAGGTTGGAATACCTCATGGGCTGCCAAGTTGGGCAAGGCTAAGGCCTCATGGCCAAAACCCTAATGGGTTCGACCCATGAGGCCCAAACCGCCCAAATCTTGGCCGACGGCTAGGGTTTTGAGGGAGCTAATGTAGGGTTTTGGAGCGTTCAAGATCATCGAGATAGCAGAAGCATTAACAAAAGCAACTCCAAACCTTGTCCAAGAACATGAACCATTAAATCTTAAGGCAAAATCTAGTCCACAAGAAATTTACCTTTTAGTCTTTGTTGAATCAATAAAGAAGAACTATATGATCTTCTTCTCTAGAGCAAGTCCACACCAAGAGGATGATCTTCAAGATACTTCACTAATAGCCTACTAGAAAAATTAAGTGAAGAACAAGAGAGCAAAAAGAGAGAGCAATGGGGAGTGGCCGGCCAATGAGAGAGAAAAAGAGAGAGAGTGAGTTGTGATTAATTCAAATGATATTTGTCTACTTCATCAACTCAAAAACATGGGTCAAAAGGTGAAAGCATGGGTTTAAAGGTAAGTCATTACCCATACCCCTTAAATCACTCACCTCTTACTCAACAACACCAACTAAGCATGGTGTGTGGCACCCACCCTTGGACCCACCAAGGTGGCCGGCCATTAGAGCTTATTGGGCCCAAAATGGGCCCTTGTTGGGCCGGCCATGTGACCTCATGAGCCGAGCCCAATGGGCTCGCCCATGTGGTCGCGTGCCGTGTCCAAAATTTGTCCGACCCTTTTTGTCGTTACTTATCAAACAAAGTCCGACGTGACATCGACGAAAATTTCAGTTTTCTCGATTCGCTAATTATTCTCTCAAACCGAACCCATGGCCCAAAACCTTCAGTTTTGTCCATGTATTGCTCCTCAAGAAACGTTAAGGTTTCCTTGTCTCAAGTTATCCGTCTGGTATGTGTGTGACCCTCTAGGCTCATGCCACCGTTGGCAGATCGGCGCAAGAGATCTCTCTTGCCTGATCCATCATAAGTGGTCTCTAGTAGGACATTACGATTACCCAAGGTGCATGATGATCGATGATTCGATTTTAACCTTGTGCGTATAAGTCACTATCCTATTATCTCTAGACATCCCGATTGATCAGAAGGCATAGAGTCGTCATCCTTGTTTAATCAATCATTGTTACTTGATATGTGAGATAGCTGAGAATTGATAACGCGTATTACTGGCATGGCCATGCTCTTTCTCTCAGTCACTCTCGATCAAGCGGCCTTAACGAATATCTTTCCCATACCGTAGTACGAGGGATAAATTCCTTAGCCGTCTTTCGTGTCACTCATGCAATCTGTTCCGCCACCCAATCATGCCCGATATTGCAATCCTATTACAGAAAGCGTTAGGCTCAAGTTAAAGCCGCACGTCGACTGCATAGCGATCAAAAAGACTCCTTGGTCTAAGGATATCGTGACAAGCTATCGCATTTGAATATGTTCATGGCTTAATCTACGAAACACTATTCAAAGCTGGTCGTCCGATATCAATCACTTCATGATATCTATGATATGATTCTGGGATCCCACATCAATATGACAAGCAGAACTATGTCATTGAGAACCATCCTCACACTGGTCGCTTCAATTGAAGCGTATATTGACCAGGGACTCGTTAAGTGTGATCCATACTGATTTATGGTTCTACTATTTTAGTGGTCATAAGTCAGATCATGCTTAACATATTACTTCAACACATAAGTAATACAAAACCGTTTTATTTATTACAAACGATGATAAATATACATAGACATTTATAGACTACTAGCAATTGGACTAGGGCACAAAAATTATATCAGCCGAACCTAACCCATTTTATGGGCTTGTTCATGCTCCCAAAACCCTAGCCAAACTCTATGAATAGAGGCCCCATGAGCTTAAAAAAAATAAGAACTTGATTTTTCCATACCGTTACTCTGCCGAATTCTCTAACTGAAGTTGTTTGCTTTATAGTAGGGGTAGTCGGGTTTAGATCTGGTGGTCTTGTGCACTCGTGTGTGCGAGATAGAGGGAAAGATCGATTCATGATTTCCAGACGGCTGATCTGATTCAAACCTCAAGTTATATTTCGTTTTCTAATCAAACTTGTTGAATTTCCAAATCTGTCGACGAATATTGCGAGATACATATCTCCCAGGTCTGAAGTCCGATTGACCCGAAACCAGCGCCAGATTAAAGGAAATTCAAAGTTCTTCAATTTATCGTGAATTAGCCTATTCCATTAGAGGTCAGGTTTGGGATCTATCTGGCCTGCAATCTGACTAGTCTGCAAAACCGAAAAGGTAAATAATTTTCTTACACGTTTTCGGGGTAGAAACATGAGATCTAGGTGTGTAAAGATCCGAGGGCTATTTCGGGGGATATTAAAATTTAATTTTCCGCTGCGCACTTTGTCTTTGAATCCTTCGAAACCCAACACTATTATCTCTAGACATCCCGATTGATCACAAGGCATAGAGTCGTCATCCTTGTTTAATCAATCATCGTTACTTGATATTCGAGACGACTAAGAACTGATAACCCGTATCACTGGCATGGCCATGCTTTTTCTCTCAGTCACTCCCGATCAAGCGGCCTAAACGGATATCTTTCCCATACCGTAGTACGAGGGATAAGTCCCTTAGCCGCCTTTCGTGTCACTCATGCAATCCGTTCCGCCACCAAATCATTTCCATATTGCAATCCTGTTACGGAAAGCGTTATGTTAGATTTATCCCCCAGTCCAATGAAAGAGTGATCTACAGATGTAATGTTTTATCATATTTCCGAATAAATAAATCGGCATATATTACTAATGTGTTGTAGTAATATATTGAATGTAATTTGATCTATGTCATTACGTTTGTAACCACTAATAGTAGAACTGTAAATCAGAAAGAATTACATTTGCTGAGTCCCTGATCAGCTAAGCTTCTTTATGAAGCGATCAGTATGAGACCAACTCCTTGTGATCACGCTCTACTGATCATGGCAAAATATGTGCTGGAGTTATATCATAGATATCATCAGGTCGATGATATCTGACAACCTGATTGTGAGTATGCAACATAGATACTGTCATGAGATACTCACAGATCGTAGCTTGTCATTATATCCTAAGACCAAGGAGTCTTTGTGTGCACTGTGTAATGAATCTCCAAGTTTGACCTAGTCTAACGTTACCTGTAAAAGGGTAGCCATAACGGCTGTGATTGGCTTGGTTATGAATTACATTGGTGAACTCGAAAGACGTCTGAGGAATTTATAACTCCTACTCCGGTATGAGAAAGATATCCCTTTAGGCCACTTGATGAGTATGACTGAAGGAATAGCACGACCGTGCAGGTGATACCTTAGTATCAGTTTTCAATCATCTAAGATATCAAGAAACAGTGATTGATAAATTAGGATGACGATTCTATGCCTATTGATCAATCTGGATATCGGTTTGATAACAGGTTAAGTCGAATAATCGATAATCACGAACGTTGGGTAATCATAATGTCTTGCTAGAAACCACTTATGATGGAAAGGGTAAAATAGTAATTTTACCAGTCTGCCAACTGTTCGTGAGCCTAGAGGGTCAGACGCATTAAGCACAATAAATGACAAATAAGCATGCATGAAAATTGGGAGAATCCGGTTTTCAATTTAGTCAAATTGAAAACGATTCAGTTGATTTCTGGCCTAGGGTTTTAAGCAGACGGTTAAAGAAATCAACTTGAAGAAATTGAACCGATTTATCTAATCCAAAATTAGAACTCAATTTTATGGGTTTTAATTTGGATTTAGTTAAACGGGCTTAAAGCCCATTTAGGGTTTTAATTGATGAATGGGGAAAGAGTGCAATTAAAAATTTAAAGGGGTAAGATGTGTAATTATTTATTTGAAATTCAAAATCAGATTTTTTGGTTTAATTTCAAATTAATTACACAAATATTTTATTCCCTTTTTTAGCTCATATTTTCTGCAACCTCTCTCTTAATTCTTCCCTCTCATTTGCCAACCCTGTCATGTTAATTCCTCCATATATTTTCTTGTCAAAATATTCTCAAAACATCCATTAGCAAGTGTGTGAGAGAAAACAATCCGTGGTTGTTGTGCTTGTGTGGATTCGATAAAGAAACATTGTCTTGTGTTTTAATCGATTGACAAAGGTAAATTTTCAGATTGAAAAATCTTTATAACATGCTGAATTTTTCATTAAGATCCTTTCTTTATTTCGATCACCATGGTCACATAAACCTCCGCTACATGAAATTATTGATTGGAACCCATGGTGATCCCTTTAAGTGGTATCAGAGGATGGTTGTTATGATATTTATTCAATATGTTTAAGTCTATAATTTTTTTTGTTCACGAGTGTATCACTTGAATATGCATGCAATTGAAAAAAAATTTAGATTTAATTAATTTTGAAAAAATTGGAAAATTATTTTTTGGGCTGTTTCGGGTTAGCCATGGCCGAGCCATTGATAACCATGGTCGAGACCCTTGGTGGACCATGGAATGCCCTAGGGCAGACCATGGTCAGCACCAAGGGCCGACCAGGTCGCTTACGGGCGGCCATGGCAGCCCTTGCGGGCCACCTTGGTCGCTGCCGCGGGCGACCATGAGAGCCCTCGCGGGCAACCAAGGTCTGCCCTAGGGGCGACAATGGCAGCCCTTGCGGGCCACCATGGTCGCTCCCGTGGGCGACCACGGTCAGCCCCGCGAACGACCACGGCAGCCCTCGCGGGCCACCGTAGTTGCCTCTGCGGGCGACCTCGGTTGGGCCGGTTCAGCTCGACCAGATTCGAGCTGAACCGGCCGGTTCGTGAGAATAATTTGAAGCCCTAAAAATTTAATTTTCAGATTTGGTTCGGTTTTTATAAACCAGCAAGAAACGGTTCAAAATTAAATTAATAACTTAAACCGTCCGGTTTCGATAAACTGGAGTTTTTCCACACTTAAGAAAGATAAAATTTGGAAAATTTTGTTGTTTGATAAGCATGTTGAATCTTCACATGATCTTTGATAACATGATGTTTTCCACATGATGCATAGCTAAGCCTCTAGACTTGTATTTTAATTTCGGTTTTGCAACCTGCGTGTTGCTTAATTTTTGGTTGTAGTAAATACGGCCTGCGTGTCATGATTTGTATTTCATTTTATTTTATTTAAATTTGTAATCACGAAAAACCGACGCAAGAAGCAAGTCAAGAGATGGGCTTTGAAGACCAAGTCTTCAGGATCAGTATTGCTAGATTCTTAGGAGCTTAAGATGGGCTTAGTTATGCATAAATTTACCGTTACATTTGTATGTATGAATGTATGAATGTATGATAGTTTACTATACAAGTTCATGTATGATTAACTATCACCCACTTGCAAAGATTAAAAACCGGTATTTAATCAGACTTGCAAGTAACCTGCTAGGGGATCATCTTTGCATGGATTTGCAATTGATGATTCTAGATTAAGATTGTATCGATATACAATCAAACAGTAATAATTCACTTAAACGCAAATATTTACAAGTCAAGCGTGATACCATCCAGGTTTGGGCACTCAAAAGGGCTTTGAGCCTATGGATGTCGGTACGCCTCCGCGTAACATTCATAGAGGAGAATTCTGGATGAGATGGGAAGTTCTATGTGGGTGCGTGTGCCTCCGCGTAGTAGCCACATTAAAAGTGTTCATAGTTCAAGCTTTGTAGACTTATCTACGATTGTCAGCTAGGGCTGACCTAGGGTATCAGTATAGGGTATGCCGTGTACTTTTAGTACAGACCCTAGCCAGGAACTACATAGTCTTGTAGATGGATGTATTCCTACCTTGATGCTCTCAATTGTAGCAGTGAGCCTCCGTTCACTTCAATTGAGGGTATGATAGGATCCTGGTTTAGATTATAATGTTAGAATCAGACAAGTGTTTTATAACTAAATCTCCAACTTGAACTTTAACTAATTTCACCATGTAGAACTAAAAGGCAAACACAACACAAAGGAGTAATAGCACATTGAGAGTCCAGATTGACGATAGACTCAAGAGCGTGAACTACTCAGATTGGAATAGAAACTTGAGGCTTGTACTCAAGCATGAACGCAAGTAGTATATCCTTACCAAGGAACCTCTTGCTGACCCACCGCTGAACGTCGGTAGGGCACTAAGGATACTTATCAAAGTTCCTTAGTAACCAAATCGACATGTCATGCATTATGGTGGGCAGTAGGATGCCAGAGTTATAGAAGAAGTTCAGGAACGTTTCAGATGACCCTCATACATGTAAGGTAGAGGTCAAGGAAATGTTCATGGAGAAAGCTCGTATCGAAAGATATGATACTTTCATAAAACTTAACTCCTGCAAACTTAAGGATGGAGCCCTGTTAGTCCCCATGTCACGAAGATTTAATGTCTTCAGGAACGTCTAACCAGACTCGGTTTTGATGATCAGGTAGAAATGGCTGCGGATTTTATGTTCCAGTCACTTCCAGATACATATAGTGATTTCATAGTAAATTACAATATGTATGACATGGACAAGTCCTTAACAAAGGTTCATGGGATTCTTGTGACCGCTGAAAAGAACCTCAAGCGCAAGACCAAGGAGGTTCTTATGGTCAACAAGAAGGTCAGCTTCAAGAAAGCCGATCAGGGTAAGGGTAAGGCTCCTAGGCACCTTGCAGGGCAAATCAGACACCCCAAACGTCCAAAAGTTCAAGCGGCTCCCAAAGCTGCTGTGAAGACTAAGGAAAAAAGGGATTATAAACAAATACAAGGATCATGTGAAGAAGAGTGGGTATCCACGTCTTCAGGATCAGATATTTATGTTGGTAATTTTAATCGGTATAACGTTAATAAGAATAGGCTTAAATATGATGATTTAAACCAAGTTATAATATGGCATTGTCATTTAAGGCACATAGGCGAGAAACACATTTCAATACTTCACAAGTGTGGACTTTAAGTCCGTTTGAATTCACTCAAACTGAAAGATGCAAGTCTTACCTAATAAGCTAGAAACGCATTTCAACACTTCACAAGTGTGGACTTTTAAGTCCGTTTGAATTCACTCAAACTGAAAGATACAAGTCTCGCCTAATGGGCAAAATGACAAAGGCATCTTTCACATGTTTATGTGAAAGGCGAGTAACTTATTAAATCTAATACATTCCGATGTATGTGGACCTATGAGTACTCAGGCCAGAAGAGAGTTGAACTAATACTTGACTCTGGAAACGGCCGCATTCATTTTGAATCGGGCTCCGATGAAGACAATGATAGTACACCTTGTGACAGTCATTCTGTCTCCCATTACTGTGGATGCGTGCGCCTTCGCGTAGTATTCATTGGGATGCGAGCTGAATAAGGTAATCAGTTCTATTTGTAGGGTTTTGGAGCGTTCTAGAACAAAATCTACTCCAAACCTTGTCCAAGAACATAAACCGTTAAATCCTAAGGCAAAATCTATTCCACAAGATGTTTAACTTTAAGTCTTTGTTGAATCGATAAAGAAGAACTTTCGGATCTTCTTCTCTAAAGCAAGTACACACCAAGGGGATGATCTTGAAGATCCTTCAATTAATTGCCTACTAGAACAATTAAATGAAGAAAAAGAGAGCAAGATGAGAGGAGAGAGCAAGGGTGGCCGGCCACTAGAGAGAGAGAGGGCTTTTGAGAGTTGTCTGATTATTTTATGTGATGAATCAATAATAGATATTTACCTTCATCATCCAACTCATAAGCATGGGTCAAAAGTGATTGGTATGAGCTTAAAGTGTCATCACCCATACCAATTAAATCACTCACATCTTAATCCACAATCACAAACCAAGCATGGTGTTGTGTGGCCCCACCATATTGGGCTTATTGGGCCCATAATGGGCCCTTGTTGGGCCGGTCACGTGACCTCATGGGCCGAACCCAATGGGCTCGCCCATGTGGTTTCGTGGCGTGTCCAAAAGTTGCCCGACCCTTTTTGTCGTTACTTATCAAACAAAGTCCGATGCGACATCGACGGAAAAAATCAGTTTTCTCGATTCGCTAATTATTCTCTCAAACCGAACCCATGGCCCAAAACCTCCATTCTTGTCCATGCATAGCTCCTCAAGAAATGTTAAGGTTTCCTTGTCTCAAGTTATCCGTCTTGAATGTGTGTGACCCTCTAGGCTCATGCCACCGTTGGCAGATCGGCGCAAAAGATCTCTCTTGCCCGATCCATCATAAGGGGCCTCTAGTAAGACGTTATGATTACCCAAGGTGCATGACGATCGATGATTCGACTTTACCTTGTGCGCACAAGTCACTATCCTATTATCTCTAGATATCCCGATTGATCACAAAGCATAGAGTTTTCACCATTGTTTAATCAATTATTGTTACTTGATATGTGAGATGGCTGAGAACTGATAACCCGTATCACTGGCATGGCCATGCTCTTACTCTCAGTCAATCTCGATCAAGAGGCCTTTAACGAATATTTTTCCCATACCGTGGTATGAGGGATAAATCCCTTAGCCGTTTTTCGTGTTAATCATGCAACCCGTTCCGCCACCCAATCATGCCCGTTATTGCAATCCTGTTACGGAAAGTGTTAGGCGCAAGTTAAAGCCGCACGTACATTGCATAGCGATCACGAAGACTCCTTGGTCTAAGGATATCGTGACAAGCTATCGCATTTGAATATGTTGATGGCTTAATCTATGAAAACACTATTCAAAGCGGGTCGTCCGATATCAATCACCTCATGATATCTATGATATGATTCTGGGATCCCTCCTCCCTATGAGAAGTAGAACTACGTCATTGAGAACCATCCTCATACTGGTCGCTTCTATGGAAGCATATATTGACCAGGGACTCGTTAAGTGTGATCCGTACAGATTTATGGTTCTACTACTTTAGTGGTCATAAATCAGATCATGCTTAACATATTACTTCAACACATAAGTAATACAAACCCGTTTTATATATATTACAAACGATGATAATGTACATAGACGTTTACAGGCTACTAGCAATTGGACTAGGGCACAAAATGCTATCACTATTTGGATGCGTGTGTAGGGTTTTGGAGCGTTCTAGATCGTCGAGATAGCAGAAGCATTATAAGAAAATCTACTCCAAACCTTGTCCAAGAACATAAACCATTAAATCCCAAAGCAAAATCTATTCCACAAGATATTTACCTTTAAGTCTTGTTGGATCGATAAAGAAGAACTTTCGGATCTTCTTCTCTAAAGCAAGTCCACTCCAAGGGGATGATCTTGATGATTCTTCACTTAATTGCCTACTAGAACAATTAAATGAAGAACAAGAGAGCAAGATGATGGAGAGGAGCAAGGTGGCCGGCCACTATGAGAGAGAGAGAGACTTTTGTGAGTTTTTGTGATTAATTGAAGGGGTAAAGACAGTTGACTACACTCAACTATGTAACGTTTCAAATTTAATACCCCAACTTCCAGTTTTTCGAATCACATACCTGAAGTTTAAATAAGCGACACATAGCCCAACGTCTGTTAAATCTAACTGATTTGGTCTGTCAAAAAGTCTGAAATCCCCTCAATCATTTTGGTCTGTTAAACTGGTCTGGTTGGTTCAATTGATATGATTATGAAATGACTATTTTAACCTTACT
Organism: Geranium rotundifolium; assembly: GCA_963920655.1. Taxonomy (NCBI): domain Eukaryota; kingdom Viridiplantae; phylum Streptophyta; class Magnoliopsida; order Geraniales; family Geraniaceae; genus Geranium; species Geranium rotundifolium. The sequence goes on from OY987312.1 coordinate 25,448,394, forward strand.
TGAATACCAATTTAACTAATAAATTGAGGGCAAATCTGACTTTTCACTTACACAAATAATAATTATAATTATTTAATATTTAATTATATATTATAATTATTAATATTATATATTATTATAAATCATATATTATTATAAATCATATTAATATTATTAATAATCATTAATTAACTCTAATTAAACCCTAATTAACACTAATTAAACCCCACCCCACACCCGTCTCCACCGTCTCCGACCGCCCACCCACCTCCGTCGACCCACCCACCTCCATCGAGCCACCCACGACCTCCCCACGGCATCAGCTCCGGCGCCTGGGAATCGGCATCAGACTCGCATCAGCTTCGTCGAGCCACCCACTCCCGTCTCGGCGAATCTTGCCGATCCAGATCTGGTCGTGGGTAGCACACGACCAGATATTCTGATTAACAGTCCAAATTGAGACCAAATGAGAGCTCGAGGAGGCCGCTGTCGCGAGGAGGAGGCTCTCGGCGAGGAGGAGACCGTCGCGAGAAGGAGGCCGTCGCGAGGAGAGGCCAGATCTGCAGATTTGGCTCCTGGCTCCTGGTGCTCCTAGCCGGATCTGGGATTCAACTCAGAGGAGGACGCCGCCGCACTCAGGCTCTACCGCCGCGCTCAATCTCCGCCGCCGCTGCGCTCCAGATTTGACGCTCCACGCCGAGCTTAGAATCGATCTGGAAGGAGGCTCCTCGCCAGTCGGAGTTCTTGTTGTCGACAGTGGTATTCCTCGCCGGTCGGAGTAGCGACTGGAGACGGGGTGCAGGTGGCCGGAGTTGCGGCCGGCGTCGGGAGCAGGCAGTGGTCGGGGATGTGAGTGGCAGCCAATAAAGATGAAGAAGACGTAGGTTTAATGATATTATTAATTAATTAGGTTTATTAATTAATTAATTAGGTTTATTATAAATTAATTATGTTTATTAATTAATTAATGATCAATTAATATATGTATGGTTAATAATAATTATATTAATTATATGTATGATTAATTATATTTGTTAATATAATTTAATAATAATATATGTATTTAATTATTAAAGAATTGAAAAGTCAGATTTGCCCTCAATATATTAGTTAAATTGGGTATTCAATTAGGGGTAAAATAGTCATTTCATAATCATATCAATTAAACCAATCAGACCAGTTTAATAGACCAAAACCATTGAGGGCATTTTAGACTTTTTGACAGACCAAATCAGTTAGATTTAACAGAAGTTGGGCTAACTGTCGCTTATTTAATCTCTGGGTATCCCAAATGAAAATTTGAAAGTTGGGGTATTAAATTTGAAACGTGACATAGTTGGGTGTATTTGAATTCATCATCCAACTCACAAGTATGGGTTAAAAGTGATTGGTATGGGCTTAAAGGTGCTTTATCCCATACCCCTTAAATCACTCACCTCTTAATCCACAATCACCAACTAAGCATGGTGTTGTGTGGCCCCCACACATGGACCCACCATGTGGGCCGGCCAAGAGGGTTTATTGGGCCCTTGTTTGGGCCGGCCATGAGGCCTCATGGGCCGAGCCCAATGGGCTCGCCCGTGTGGTCTCATGCCGTGTCCAAAAGTCACCCGACCCTTTTGTCGTTACTTATCAAACAAAGTCTGACGCGACATCGACGAAAAAACTCAGCTTTCTCGATTCGCTAATTATTATCTCAAACCCAACCCATGGCACAAAACTTCCAGTTTTGTCCATGTATTGCTCCTCAAGAAACGTTAAGGTTTCCTTGTCTCAAGTTATCCGTCTTGAATGTGTGTGACCCTCTAGGCTCATGCCACCGTTGGCAGATCGGCGCAAAAGATCGCTCTTGCCCGATCCATCATAAGTGGTCTCTAGTAAGACGTTATGATTACCCAAGGTGCATGACGATCGATGATTCGACTTAACCTTGTGCGTCCAAGTCACTATCCTATTATCTCTAGATATCCCGATTGATTACAAGGCATAGAGTCGTCACCCTTGTTTAATCAATCATTGTTACTTGATATGTGAGATGGCTGAGAACTGATAACCCGTATCATTTGCATGGCCATGCTCTTACTCTCAGTCTGTCTCCATCAAGAGGCCTTTTAACGGATATCTTTCCCATACCGTAGTATGAGGGATTAATCCCTTAGCCATCTCTCGTGTCACTCATGTAACCCGTTCCGCCACCCAATCATCCCCTTTATTGCAATCCTGTCACAGAAAGCGTTAGGCGCAAGTTAAAGCCGCACGTTCATTGCATTGTGATCACAAAGACTCCTCGGTCTAAGGATGTCGTGACAAGCTATCGCATTTGAATATGTTCATGGCTTAATCTATGAAAACACTATTCAAAGCGGGTCGTCCGATATCAATCACCTCATGATATCTATGATATGATTCCGGGATCCCTCATCCCTATGACAAGTAGAACTACGTCATTAAGAACCATCCTCATACCGGTCGCTTCTAAGGAAGCATAGGTTGACTAGGGACTCGTTAAGTGTTATCCGTTCAGATTTATAGTTCTACTACTTTAGTGGTCATAACTCAGATCATGCTTAACGTATTACTTCAACACATAAGTAATACAAAGCCGTTATATATATATATATATATATATATATATATTATAAACGATGATAATGTACATAGACGTTTACAGACTAATAGCAATTGGACTAGGGCACAAATGCTATCAATCTCTCACTTGCCCCAAGTTCCAATCTAAGTCCCAGTTTATACCCATTGACCTAACATGTTTATCATGTTTTGCTTGTGGAAGAGCCTTGGTCAAGGGGTCGGCTGTGTTATCATCAGTTGCAACGTAGTGGATCTTAACGTCACCTCTAGCAAGTATGGGTTAAAAGTGATTGGTATGGGCTTAAAGGTGCTTTAACCCATACCCCTTAAATCACTCACCTCTTAATCCACAATCACCAACTAAGCGTGGTGTTGTGTGGCCCCCACACATGGACCCACCATGTGGGCCGGCCAAGAGGGTTTATTGGGCCCTTAATGGGCCCTTGTTTGGGCCGGCCATGAGGCCTCATGGGCCGAGCCCAATGGGCTCGCTCGTGTGATCTCATGCCGTGTCCAAAAGTCGCCCGACCCTTTTGTCGTTACTTATTAAACAAAGTCTGACGCGACATCAACGAAAAAACTAAGCTTTCTCGATTCGTTAATTATTATCTCAAACCGAACCCATGGCACAAAACTTCCAGTTTTGTCCATGTATTGCTCCTCAAGAAACGTTAAGGTTTCCTTGTCTCAAGTTATCCGTCTTGAATGTGTGTGACCCTCTAGGCTCATGCCACCGTTGGCAGATCGGCGCAAAAGATTGCTCTTGCCCGATCCATCATAAGTGGTCTCTAGTAAGACGTTATGATTACCCAAGGTGCATAACGATCGACGATTCGACTTAACCTTGTGCGTACAAGTCACTATCCTATTATCTCTAGATATCCCGATTGATTGCAAGGCATAGAGTCGTCACCCTTGTTTAATCAATCATTGTTACTTGATATGTGAGATGGCTGAGAACTGATAACCCGTATCATTTGCATGGCCATGCTCTTACTCTCAGTCTGTCTCCATCAAGAGGCCTTTTAACGGATATTTTTCCCATACCGTAGTATGAGGGATAAATCCCTTATCCGTCTCTCGTGTCACTCATGCAACCCGTTCCGCCACCCAATCATGCCCTTTATTGCAATCCTGTCACAGAAAGCGTTAGGCGCGAGTTAAAGCCGCACGTTCATTGCATAGTGATCACAAAGACTCCTCGGTCTAAGGATGTCGTGACAAGCTATCGCATTTGAATATGTTCATGGCTTAATCTATGAAAACACTATTCAAAGCGGGTCGTCCGATATCAATCACCTCATGATATCTATGATATGATTCTCGGATCCCTCATCCCTATGACAAGTAGAACTACGTCATTAAGAACCATCCTCATACCGTTTGCTTCTAAGGAAGCATAGGTTGACTAGGGACTCGTTAAGTGTGATCCGTTCAGATTTATGGTTCTACTACTTTAGTGGTGATAAATCAGATCATGCTTAACGTATTACTTCAACACATAGGTAATACAAAGCCGTTTTATATATATATATATATATATTATAAACGATGATAATGTACATAGACGTTTACAGACTAATAGCAATTGGACCAGGGCACGAATGCTATCAATCTCCCACTTGCCCCAAGTTCCAATCTAAGTCCCAGTCTATACCCATTGACCTAACATGTTTATCATGTTTTGCTTGTGGAAGAGCCTTGGTCAAGGGGTCGGCTGTGTTATCATCAGTTGCAACGTAGTGGATCTTAACGCCACCTCTAGCAAGTATGGGTTAAAAGTGATTGGTATGGGCTTAAAGGTGCTTTAACCCATACCCCTTAAATCACTCACCTCTTAATCCACAATCACCAACTAAGCATGGTGTTGTGTGGCCCCCACACATGGACCCACCATGTGGGCCGGCCAAGAGGGTTTATTGGGCCCTTGTTTGGGCCGGCCATGAGGCCTCATGGGCCGAGCCCAATGGGCTCGCCCGTGTGGTCTCATGCCGTGTCCAAAAGTCACCCGACCCTTTTGTCGTTACTTATCAAACAAAGTCTGACGCGACATCGACGAAAAAACTCAGCTTTCTCGATTCGCTAATTATTATCTCAAACCCAACCCATGGCACAAAACTTCCAGTTTTGTCCATGTATTGCTCCTCAAGAAACGTTAAGGTTTCCTTGTCTCAAGTTATCCGTCTTGAATGTGTGTGACCCTCTAGGCTCATGCCACCGTTGGCAGATCGGCGCAAAAGATCGCTCTTGCCCGATCCATCATAAGTGGTCTCTAGTAAGACGTTATGATTACCCAAGGTGTATGACGATCGATGATTCGACTTAACCTTGTGCGTACAAGTCACTATCCTATTATCTGTCGATATCCCGATTGATTACAAGGCATAGAGTCGTCACCCTTGTTTAATCAATCATTATTACTTGATATGTGAGATGGCTGAGAACTGATAACCCGTATCATTTGCATGGCCATGCTCTTACTCTCAGTCTGTCTCCATCAAGAGGCCTTTTAACGTAGTATGAGGGATTAATCCCTTAGCCATCTCTTGTGTCACTCATGTATCTCCTAAACTAGCGCTCGTTTTGAAAATCAGTATTTCACAAAAGTTGTAGCCTTCGGACTTATCTTTCCAACGACGCACGTTTCAGGTCAATCGGAGCTCGGACGAAGCGGCTATGGCTCACGCATTGTCGGTCATCGGAACTGGACAATCTGGACAGTTTCTCCATTTTGCATTTAGTCTTCGTTGAATCGATAAAGAAGAACGTTCGGATCTTCTTCTCTAAAGCAAGTCCACACCAAGGGGATGATCTTGATGCTCCCTCACTTAATTGCCTACTAGAACAATTAAATGAAGAACAAGAGAGCAAAGAGTGGAGAGAGTGTTGTGAGAGTTGTGTGTTTTTTTTTGAATTAATGAATGAATGCTAGATATTTCAATTCATCATCCAACAAGCATGGGTCAAAAGTGATTGGTATGGGCTTAAAGGTGCTTTAACCCATACCCCTTAAATCACTCACCTCTTAATCCACAATCACCAACTAAGCATGGTGTTTTGTGGCCCCCACACATGGCTCACCATGTGGGCCGGCCATGAGGTCTTGTTGGGCCCTTAATGGGCCGGCCATGAGGCTTCATGGGCCGAGCCCAATGGGCCCTCCCGTGTTCTCTCATGCCGTGTCCAAAAATCGCCCGACCCTTTTGTCGTCACTTATCAAACAAAGTCCGACGCGATATCGACGAAAAACTCAATTTTTCTCGATTCGCTAATTATTCTCTCAAACCGAACCTATGGCACAAAACCTCCAGTTTTTTCCATATATTACTCCTCAAGAAACATCAATGTTTCCTTGTCTCAAGTTATCCCCCTTGTAGGTGTGTGACCCTCTAGGCTCTTGCCACCGTTGGCAGATCGACGCAAAAGATCGCTCTTGCCCGATCCATCATAAGTGGTCTCTAGTAAAACATTATGATTACCCAAGGTGCATGATGATCGATGATTCGACTTAACCTTTGTGCGTACAAGTCACCATCCTGTTATCTCTAGATATCCCGATTGATCACAAGGCATAGAGTCGTCTCCCTTGTTCAAATAATCATTGTTACTTGATATGCGAGATGGCTGAGAACTGATAACCCGTATATTTGGCATGGCCATGCTCTTTCTCTCAGTCAGTCTCCATCAAGAGGCCTTCTAACGGATATCTTTCCCATACCATAGTATGAGGGATAAATCCCTTAGCCGTCTTTCGTGTCACTCATGCAACCCGTTCCGCCACCCAATCATGCCCTTTATAGCAATCCTTTTACAGAAAGCGTTTGGCGCAAGTTAAAGCCATACGTTCATTGCATAGTGATCACAAAGACTCCTTGGTCCAAGGATGCCGTGACAAGCTATCATATTTTAATATGTTTATGGCTTAATCTATGAAAACACTATTCAAAGCGGGTCGTCCGATATCAATCACCTCATGATATCTATGATATGGTTCCAGGATCCCTCATCCCTATGACAAGTAGAACTACGTCATTAAGAACCATCCTCATACTGGTCGCTTCTTAGGAAGCATGTTTTGACCAGGGACTCGTTAAGTGTGATCCGTACAGATTTATGGTTCTACTACTTTAGTGGTCATAAATCAGATTTTGCTTAACATATTACTTCAACACATAAGTAATACAAAGCCATTTTATATATATGTTACAAACGATGATAATGTACATAGACGTTTACAGGCTAATAGCAATTGGACTAGGGCAGAAATGCTATCAATCTCCCACTTGCCCCTAGTTCCAATCTAAGTCCCAGTCTATACCCATTGACCTAACATGTTTATCATGTTTTGCTCATGGAAGAGCCTTGGTCAAGGGGTCGGCTATGCTATCATCAGTTGCAACGTAGTGGATCTTCACGTCACCTTTTAGCAACAATGTCGCGGATGATGTGATACTTTCTGAGTACATGTTTGGATCTGTCATGTGCCCTGGGTTCCTTAGCTTGCGCAATGGCCCCGGTGTTGTCACAATATAAGTCTACTGGGTTAGATGGGTTTTTAATTACACCTAACCCAGCCATGAAACTCCTGATCCATACAGCCTCTTCTCCCGCTTCGGATGCGGCAATGTACTCAGCTTCGGTCGTAGAGTCGGCAATGGTGTCCTGCTTCTTGCTTTTCAGCTGAAAGCTCCACCGTTCAACATAAACATATAACCCAACTGACTTTTTAAGTCATCGGGGTCTGTCTGGAAATCTAGCGTCAACATATCCTTTGACGACTAGATCATCATTTCTTCCCCCGTATACAAGAAAAGTGTCTTTGGTTTTTCTCAAAATCGAGAATCGCCTTGACGGCAATCCAATATTCCTCACCGGGTTCGGACTGATGTCTACTGGTACAGCTTAGGGCAAACGAGACATCCGGTCTCGTACATATCATGGCACACATTATGGACCCTATAGCCGAAGCATATGGGATCTCATTCATTCTTGCTAGCTCTGCAGGTGTCTCAGCACACTACTTCTTGCTTAGCTTTATGCCATGACGCATGGGCAGCAGTCCTTTCTTTGAATCTAGCATCGAGAATCTTCTCAATATTTTGTCTATGTAGGTGCTTTGAATTAAGCCCAAGAACCGCTTGGCACGGTCTCTATATATCTTGATTCCCAAGATGTAAGAGGCCTCGCCTAAGTCCTTCATTGCGAAACACTCACCTAACCAAGTCTTTGTTAAGAGCAAGGTAGGGACGTTGTTTCCAATGAGCAGTATGTCATCAACATAAAGCACCAAGAAGACTACTTTGCTCCCATCTTCCCTTTTATATATACGCAAGGTTCATCATCGTTCTTGATGAAGCCAAACTGTTTCACAACTTCATCAAAACGTTGATTCCAACTCCGAGATGCTTGCTTCAAACCATAAATTGATTTGAGCAACTTGCAAATCTTTCCCTTATTCTTAGGATCCTCAAAACCCTCAGGCTGGGACATATAAACGTCCTCAGCTAACCTCCCGTTGAAGAAGGCGGTTTTGACGTCCATTTGCCATATCTCAAAATTGCTACGGCAAGTAGAATGCGGATAGATTTGACCATAGCTACTGGAGAAAAGGTCTCTTCATAGTCAATTCCGTGGATTTGCCTATAACCTTTTGCTACCAGTCTTGCTTTATAGGTCTGAGGTTTGCCATCCATGTCCATCTTTATTTTAAAGATCCATTTACACCCAATGACTTTTACGTCAGGGGTTTGATCCACCAAGTCCCACACTTGATTATCTGACATGGATTGCATTTCTTCCCTCATGGCTTCCAACCATGTCTCAGAGTCGGTTCCGTCCTTATTAACTGTAGCTATTGGTTCTTGCTCAACGACTACTTCTGGTGGGTCGTCCAGTGGTTCCTGAGTGACCATCTCATCTAGAAATTCATTAAGATAAACAGCCCTCCCACTGAATGTCTTGGAAATAAATTCTTTTTCCAAGAATGTCCCACCTCGATTATGAATGCGGCCGTTTGCAGAGCGTAACCCCAGAAGGAGATCGGGAGATTAGTGAGACTTAACATCGATCGAACTATATCAAACAATGTCCGATTCCTTCGCTCAGACACACCATTGAGTTGCGGTGTTCCTGGCGGAGTCCACTGAGATAGTATTCCACTTTCTGTAAGAAACTCTTCGGATAAGTATTCTCCACCCCGATCAGAACGGAGTGCCTTGATACTTTTTCCGAGTTGGTTTTCTACTTCAGTCCTAGACTCCTTGAATTTATTGAAGGCTTTGGACTTATGTCTTATGAGATAGACATAATCATATCTACTGAAATCTGGCTGGTGTACTCATTTGGTCCACATACGTTTGAATGGATTAGACCTAATAGATCACCTGCCCTCTCACCTAAACCAGTGAAGGGCGTTTCAGTCATCTTGCCCATTAAACAAGCTTCGCATCTATCAATCGTTTGGTATTCGAATTGACTTAGAAGTCCGCTCTTATGATGCGCTGAGATGCGTTTCTCATTTTTGTGACCTAGACGACAATGCCAGATTAGAGTTTGGTCTAAATCATTAGCTTTAAACCTCTTAGGTAGAACAAGGTTAACAGAACCCACGGCAGTTGTGGTAACTCTCACGTTGCTCCCAACTCTTAGGTCCACCTCGCTTTCCCCATATCTCTTCTACTATTCTACACTTGTATATCCGTACAGACATGAGACTCAGCTCTAGTGTCTAGTACCCAAGTATTTATCGTAGAAAGATATAGCTCTAATGGAATACCTGATGAAGTAGCGGCCCCACCGCCCTTCATCTGATCCTCCTTCAGTTGCTGACAGTCTTTCTTCCAGTGACCAGGCTTTTGGCAGTAGAAACAGACCGACTCCTTTGCCTTCCCCTTGCCTTTTACGGGCATGGAAGGTTTAGGAACAAATGGTATGATCTTCCTTGCCAGGTGCATTGGGCCTTTACCCTTGCCACCACCAGCTTTGAAGCTGGATCCCTTCATACGTAGGACGTGTGGACCTACGGAGCTGCCTGCTGACATCTTGCAGGCAATGAGTTCTCGGAGAACAGTGTATTTTTCAATACGTACTTTCTCTTTGAACATTTCCTTGATCTGCGCAAACATTGCAAACGGATCATGGGATAGCTCCATAAACTGCTTCTGGAGGTCCGCCTCCATGCAGCCCAGCATGACACACGCAACGTCGATAGAGTCGTTAAGGTGTTTCTGGTACGCATCCTTAACAACCCTCGTTGCGTTGGCAGCTGGCTCCACCGGGATAGCCTTATCAAGGACGTACTCCCTGTGTTCCAACTTTAACACAAGTCGTAAATTTCTGTCCCAGTCTAGATAATTTGTCCCGTTGAGTTTACATTTTTCGAGTATAGTCCTGAACGACAAATTAGACGAGTTTGTTGAATTACTAGCCATTTCTACACGAAGAAAGTAAATTTAATCAGAAAAGTTGAATAAATTTACGAAGATCCGAATTAAACACCAACCATAAGATTCTAAGGTTTAGAATCTTAAACCAAGATCCCTTATTCGTCATTTGAAGTACGCTAAGGCGCACCGCTCCAATTGACTTATTTAGGTAGCACGTCCTTCCAATTACAACCCGTGTAACTCTTAGTCAGGGTATGTGCAAAAACACACGGCTTACCCTTCTGATGCCCCAGCTCGACCTCAGGCCAAGAATCGTGGTTGAGTCAACCAACCTTCACTAACGAGTTAACTTTGTGCAGATGCTCCGCTAAGGCGCACGACATCCCACAAAGTTTACCATTCCCATCTAGAACCCATTCGATCGATGCTCCGCTAAGGCGCACGACACCGATAAAATGTTTCTACATGGGTGTGAATTTGGGTGGCATCTCACTTGACTCAAACTAGCTTGTAAATTGGTTGTGCTTAATAATTCGAAAGTATTTGGTACAATTACGAACCGTCATCAACAACCCGTGTTGTGACGTTTCTAATTGTATTACATACTATCTTCATTTGAATCCGTCATTTGCAACCCGTGCAAACACGTTTCAAATTTGAACTCATCAATCACAACCCGTGCGATGATAGTTCACAACGCTTTAAACATGCAAACAATTAAAGTTGATTTTAATCTTTGCATGTGAGGTGATGGCTTATAAACTTATAAGCTAATCATGCAAGCATGTTATTAATTAAATAATTCAAGCAAGCATTCATAAAGCGTTAAATATGCATTTTATAGCCCATCCTAAACTTAGGATTCTACGAGTCTTCACATATTCTCGTCTTTCTCATTCGGGCTCCCACTAGCTCTTGGACTTCCTCCAAGACCGTCATCGTGCTCGATTTTCCATCCTTCTCGTCTTTGAGTAATAATTACAATTAATACTCGGTTCGTAGACCGGATAAAAAATAATTACACTTTATGGGCTCGAATAAAAGAATAATTACACGCTAACACTAACGGTATGCAAACCGTGAAAGCGATAAAATCTAATGGGCTACTAATGCATCATACATTTCATCACATCATCCAACATGTTATCACACAAACATGTTATCAAATAATATGCAATAATTCCGATTTTAATTTTGCCAAGTTGCTTGGTCGGGTTTATCGAAACTAGACCTTTTCGAAAAACGGTTTATCGAAACCGATTAAATTTTGAAAGTTTTCGAAATAATGGATCGCAGGTTCGTGACACGGATAAAACACCATGCACGAACCAAGTCGGGCCAAGCCAATGGGCCGAAGCCCCATTGGGCCGAGCCCAACTATGCACGGCCCGGTTTTGGGCCTTGGAAGGCCTAAACCGGCCTTGCCGCCACTCTCGGCCTCGCCCGAGAGTGGGAACGGGCTCGGTCACCGCCGGCCTCCCCGGCCTCCGGTGACCTCCGTTCGGTACCTCCAATCCGGCTCCCCGAGAGTCCCTTCTCGGACCCGACAAATCCAATAATTTCCGAAAAATTCCAAATTCAATATATTTCCAAAAATAACATATTTCATGCAAATATCCCAAAAAGCATTAAAATCATGTTAACAACAATTATGGCATTTGTATCATTACAAAACCGAAATAACATACAAGGATCTCGGAGTGGTAGACCGCCTCTGATACCACTGTTGGGTCCCGGGGCATCCTAATTACGTTCATGGCAGCGGAAGCAACCTATAAACCGCCCCTAACCTGCGCAAGATCGACTACCAAGTTAGATCCTTAGGAAATCGAGTTTTCGGGTTTTACCAGAATCTGCCTGGCAGAAAACCGAGACTTTGAAGCTCTATATCTCGAGTTACAGATCTCCAATTGCTTCGGTTCTTTTTGGAGATTAAACCTCAGCCAATTCCCTACATATTTTGTGTTTTTCTCTAAACCCAGTTCGGACGAGAAGACCTCCGTCTGGAGCAAAACATTTTTCCCATCTCGCTGGACAGACTCTGCGGACCAGTCTACTTCTCGGCCTTGTAGCCCTTGGACATATCTTTCCAACGCCGCACATTTCAGGTCAATCGGAGCTCGGACGAAGCGGCTATGGCTCACGCATTGTCGGTCATTGGAACTGGACAATCTGGACAGTTTCTCCATTTTGCATTTAGTCTTCGTTGAATCGATAAAGAAGAACGTTCGGATCTTCTTCTCTAAAGCAAGTCCACACCAAGGGGATGATCTTGATGATCCCTCACTTAATTGCCTACTAGAACAATTAAATGAAGAACAAGAGAGCAAAGAGAGGAGAGAGTGTTGTGAGAGTTGTGTGTTTTTTTTTGAATTAATGAATGAATGCTAGATATTTCAATTCATCATCCAACAAGCATGGGTCAAAAGTGATTGGTATGGACTTAAAGGTGTTTTAACCCATACCCCTTAAATCACTTACCTCTTAATCCACAATCACCAACTAAGCATGGTGTTGTGTGGCCCCCACACATGGACCCACCATGTGGGCCGGCCATGAGGTCTTGTTGGGCCCTTAATGGGCCGGCCATGAGGCTTCATGGGCCGAGCCTAATGGGCCCTCCCGTGTTGTCTCATGCCGTGTCCAAAAATCGCCCGACCCTTTTGTCGTCACTTATCAAACAAAGTCCGACGCGATATCGACGAAAAACTCAATTTTTCTCGAATCGCTAATTATTCTCTCAAACCGAACCTATGGCACAAAACCTCCAGTTTTGTCCATATATTACTCCTCAAGAAACATCAATGTTTCCTTGTTTCAAGTTATCCGCCTTGTAGGTGTGTGACCCTCTAGGCTCATGCCACCGTTGGCAGATCGGTGCAAAAGATCACTCTTGCCCGATCCATCATAAGTGGTCTCGAGTAAAACATTATGATTACCCAAGGTGCATGATGATCGATGATTCGACTTAACCTTTGTACGTACAAGTCACCATCCTGTTATCTCTAGATATCCCGATTGATCACAAGGCATAGAGTCGTCTCCCTTGTTCAATCAATCATTGTTACTTGATATGCGAGATGGCTGAGAACTGATAACCCGTATCATTGGCATGGCCATGCTCTTTCTCTCAGTCAGTCTTCATCAAGAGGCCTTCTAACGGATATCTTTCCCATACCGTAGTATGAGGGATAAATCCCTTAGCCGTCTTTCGTGTCACTCATTCAACCCGTTCCGCCACCCAATCATGCCCTTTATAGCAATCCTTTTACAGAAAGCGTTTGGCGCAAGTTAAAGCCGCACGTTCATTGCATAGTGATCACAAAGACTCCTTGGTCTAAGGATGCCGTGACAAGCTATCGCATTTGAATATGTTTATGGCTTAATCTATGAAAACACTATTCAAAGCGGGTCGTCCGATATCAATCACCTCATGATATCTATGATATGGTTCCAGGATCCCTCATCCCTATGACAAGTAGAACTACGTCATTAAGAACAATCCTCATACTGGTCGCTTCTTAGGAAGCATGTTTTGACCAGGGACTCGTTAAGTGTGATCCGTACAGATTTATGGTTCTACTACTTTAGTGGTCATAAATCAGATCATGCTTAACATATTACTTCAACACATAAGTAATACAAAGCCGTTTTATATATATGTTACAAACGATGATAATGTACATAGACGTTTACAGGCTAATAGCAATTGGACTAGGGCACAAATGCTATCAGAAGAGCCTTGGTCAAGGGGTCGGCTGTGTTATCATCAGTTGCAACGTAGTGGATCTTAACGTCACCTCTAGCAACTATGTCGCGGATGATGTGATACTTTCTTAGTACATGTTTGGATCTGTCATGTGCCCTGGGTTCCTTAGCTTGCGCAATAGCCCTGGTGTTGTCACAATATAAGTCTACTGGGTTCGATGGGTTTTTAATTACACCTAACCAAGCCATGAAACTCCTAATCCATACAGCCTCTTTTGCCGCTTCGGATGCGGCAATGTACTCAGCTTCGGTCGTAGAGTCGGCAATGGTGTCTGTTTCTTGCTTTTCCAGCTGAATGCTCCACCGTTCAACGTAAACACATATCCTAACTGACTCTTAAAGTCATCAGGGTCTGTCTGGAAACTAGCGTTGACATATCCTTTGACGACTAGATCATCATTTCTCCCCCCATATACAAGAAAAGCGTCTTTGGTTTTTCTCAAATATTTGAGAATCGCCTTGACGGCCATCCAGTGTGCCTCACCGGGTTTGGATTGATGTCTACTGGTACAACTCAGGGCAAACGAGACATCCCGTCTCGTACATATCATGGCATACATTATGGATCCTATAGCCGAAGCATATGGGATCTCATTCATTCTTGCTAGCTCTGCAGGTGTCTCAGCACACTGCTTCTTGCTAAGCTTCATGCCATGACGCATGGGCAGCAATCCTTTCTTTGAATCTTGCATTGAGAATCGTCTCAACACTTTGTCTATGTAGGTGCTTTGACTTAAGCCCAAGACCCGCTTCGCACGATCTCTATATATCTTGATCCCCAAGAGGTAAGAGGCCTCGCCTAAGTCCTTCATTGCGAAACACTCACCTAAATAAAGATAGACATAGATTGATTTGAGCAACTTGCAAATCTTTCCCTTATTCTTTGGATCCTCGAAACCCTCAGGCTGGGACATATAAACGTCCTCAGCTAACCTCCCGTTGAGGAAGGCGGTTTTGACGTCCATTTGCCATATCTCATAGTTGTGATACGCTGCTACGGCAAGTAGAATGCAGATAGATTTGACCATAGCTACTGGAGAAAAGGTCTCTTCATAGTCAATTCCGTGGATTTGCCTATAACCTTTTGCTACCAGTCTTGCTTTATAGGTCTGAGGTTTGCCATCCATGTCTATCTTTATTTTAAAGATCCATTTACACCCAATGACTTTTACGTCAGGGGTATGTTCCTTCGCTCAGACACACCATTGAGTTGCGGTGTTCCTGGCGGAGTCCACTGAGATAGTATTCCACCTTCAGTAAGAAACTCTTCGGATAAGTATTCTCCACCCCGATCAGAATGGAGTGCCTTGATACTCTTTCCGAGTTGGTTTTCTACTTCAGTCCTAAACTCTTTGAATTTATCAAAAGCTTCGAACTTATGTCTCATGAGATAGACATAACCATATCTACTGAAATCGTCAGTAAATATGATAAAGTAGCCTAAACCACCTCTGGCTGGTGTACTCATTGGTCCACATACGTCTGAATGTATTAGACCCAATAGATCACCTGCCCTTTCACCTAAACCAGTGAAGGGCGCTTTAGTCATCTTGCCCATTAAACAAGCTTCGCATCTATCAATCGTTTGGAATTCGAATTGACTTAGAAGTCCGCGCTTATGAAGCGCTGAGATGCGTTTCTCATTTATGTGACCTAGACGACAATGCCAGATAAGAGTTTGGTCTAAATCATTAGCTTTAAACCTCTTAGCATTTATATTATAGAGCATGTTGGATCTCGGGTTTTGCATATTCAATATGTATAAACCTCCAACAGTGTGAGCATTGCCATAAAACATGTTGTTGCGCATAATATGAAAAATCCCGTTCTTAATATTAAAATAATGACCTTCTTTTTCAAGAAGAGAAATTGAGATAATATTCCTGCTGAAAGCAGGTACGCAAAACACATCATTAAGTTCAATTACAAGCCCATTGGGCAAAACAAGGTTCACAAAACCCACGGCAGTTGCAGCAACTCTGGTATTGTTCCCAACTCTTTGGTCCACCTCGCTTTCCCCCATATCTCTTCTACTGTGTAACACCTGCATATCCGCACAGACATGAGACTCAGCTCCAGTGTCTAGTACCCAAGTATTTATTGTAGAAAGATATAGCTCTAATGGAATACCTGATGAAGTAGCGGCCCCACCGCCCTTCTTCTGATCCTCCTTCAGTTGCTTACAGTCTTTCTTCCAATGACCAGGCTTTTGACAGTAGAAACAGACCGAATCCTTTGCCTTCCCTTTGCCTTGTACGGGCATGGGAGGTCTAGGAACAAATGGTCGTCTGTTCTTTGCTGCCAGGTGCTTTGGGCCTTTACCCTTGCCACCACCAGCTTTGAAGCTGGGTCCCTTCTTGACCATAAAAACATTTTTGGGCGAACTGCCCCTTATGCTCTTCTCGGCAGTCACTAGCATGTTGTGCAACTCTGACGCGGTCTTGTCCATATCATGCATGTGATAGTTCATGACGAACCCACCATATGCATGGGGAAGGGATTGCAGAATAAAATCCGCAGCCATTTCCTTTTCCATAGACATACCGATACTAGTCATATGGTCAAAATGTCCATTTATACGTAGGACGTGTGGACCTACGGACCTGCCTGCTGACATCTTGCAGGCAATGAGTTCTCGGAGAACAGTGTATTTTTCAATACGTACTTTCTCCTTGAACATATCCTTGATCTGTGCAAACATTGCAAACGGATCATGGGATAGCTCCATAAACTGCTTCTGGAGGTCCGCCTCCATGCAGCCCAGCATGACACACGCAACGTCGATAGAGTCGCTAAGGTGTTTCTAGTACGCATCCTTAACGACCCTCGTTGCGTTTGCAGCTGGCTCCACCGGGATAGCCTTATCAAGGACGTACTCCATGCGTTCCAATTTTAACACAAGTCGTAAATTTCTGTCCCAGTCCAGATAATTTGTCCCGTTGAGTTTACACTTTTCGAGTATAGTCCTCAACGACAAATTAGACGAGTTTGTTGAATTACTAGCCATTTCTACACGAAGAAAGTAAATTTAATCAGAAAAGTTGAATAAATTTACGAAGATCCGAATTAAACATCAACCATACGATTCTAAGGTTTTAGAATCTTAAACCAAGATCCCTTATTCGTCATTTGAAGTACGCTAAGGCGTACCGCTCCAATTGACTTATTTAGGTAGGACGTCCGTCCAATTACAACCCGTGTAACTCTTGGTCAGGGTATGTGCATAAAACACACGGCTACCCTTCCGATGCCCCAGTTCGACCTCAGGCCAAGAATCGTGGTCGAGTCAACCAACCTTCACTAACGAGTTAACTTTGTGCAGATGCTCCGCTAAGGCACACGACATCCCACAAAGTTTACCATTCCCATCTAGAACCCATTCGATCGATGCTCCGCTAAGGCGCACGACACCGATAAAATGTTTCTACATGGGTGTGAATTTGGGTGGCATCTCCCTTGACTTAAATTATCTTGTAAATTTGTTGTGCTTAATAATTCGAAATTATTTGGCACAATTGCGAACCCGTATTGTGACGTTTCTAATTGTATCACATACTATCTTCATTTGAAACCGTCATTTGCAACCCGTGCAAACACGTTTCAAATTTGAACTCATCCATCACAACCTGTGCGATGATAGTTCACAACGCTTTAAACATGCAAACAATTAAAGTCGTTTTTAATCTTTGCATGTGAGGTGATGGCTTATAAACTTATAAGCTAATCATGCAAGCATGTTATTAATTAAATAATTCAAGCAAGCATTCATAAAGCGTTAAATATGCATTTTATAGCCCATCCTAATCTTAGGATTCTACGAGTCTTCATATCTTCTCGTCTTTCTAATTCGGGCTCCCACTAGCTCTTGGACTTCCTCCAAGACCGTCATTGTGCTCGATTTTCCATCCTTCTCGTCTTTGACTAATAATTACAATTAATACTCGGTTCGTAGACCGTATAAAAAATAATTACACTTTATGGGCTCGAATAAAAGAATAATTACACGCTAACACTAACGGTATGTAAACCGTGAAAGCGATAAAATCTAATGGGCTACTAATGCATCATACATTTCATCACATCATCCAACATGTTATCACACAAACATGTTATCAAATAATATGCAATAATTCCGGTTTTAATTTTGCCAAGTTGCTTGGTCGGGTTTATCGAAACTAGACCTTTTCGAAAAACGGTTTATCGAAACCAATTAAATTTTGAAAGTTTTCAAAATATTGGATCGCGGGTTCGTGACACGGATCAAACACCACACACGAACCAAGTCGGGTCAAGCCAATGGGCCGAAAGCCCAATGAGCCGAGCCCAACATTACATGGCTCGGTTTGGGCCTTGGAAGGCCCAAACCGGGCTTGCCGCCACTCTCGGCCTCGGCCAAGAGTGGGGACGACTCCGGTCACTGCCGGCCTCACCGGCCTCCGGTGACCTCCGTCCGGTACCTCCGATCTGGCTCCCCGAGAGTCTCTTCTCGGACCCAACAAATCCAATAATTTCCGAAAAATTTCAAATTCAATATATTTTTCAAAAATAACATATTTCATGCAAATATCCCAAAAAGCATTAAAATCATGTTATCAATAATTTTGGCATGCAAATAATCACAAAACCGAAATAAATTCAGCAAGACAAAGATTAAGAGGGTAACCAATGCTCTGATACCACTGTAGGGTTTTGGAGCGTTCTAGATCGTCGAGATAGCGGAAACATTATAAGAAAATCTACTCCAAACCTTGTCCAAGAACATAAACCATTTAATCCCAAAGCAAAATCTATTCCACAAGATATTTACCTTTAAGTCCTGTTGATTCGATAAAGAAGAACTTTCGGATTTTCTTCTCTAAAGCAAGTCCACACCAAGGGGATGATCTTGATGATCCTTCACTTAATTGCCTACTAGAACAATTAAATGAAGAACAAGAGAGCAAGATGATGGAGAGGCGCAAGGTGGCCGGCCACTATGAGAGAGAGAGAGACTTTTGTGAGTTTTTGTGATTAATTGAATAATGAATTAAAGTATTGTATTTGAATTCATCATCCAACTCACAAGTATGGGTTAAAAGTGATTGGTATGGGCTTAAAGGTGCTTTAACCCATACCCCTTAAATCACTCACCTCTTATTCCACAATCACCAACTAAGCATGGTGTTGTGTGGCCCCCACACATGGACCCACCATGTGGGCCGGCCAAGAGGGTTTATTGGGCCCTTAATGGGCCCTTAATGGGCCCTTGTTTGGGCTGGCCATGAGGCCTCATGGGCCGAGCCCAATGGGCTCGCCCGTGTGGTCTCATGCCGTGTCCAAAAGTCGCCCGACCCTTTTGTCGTTACTTATCAAACAAAGTCCGACGCGACATCGACGAAAAAACTCAGTTTTCTCGATTCGCTAATTATTCTCTCAAACCGAACCCATGGCACAAAACTTCCAGTTTTGTCCATGTATTGCTCCTCAAGAAACGTTAAGATTTCCTTGTCTCAAGTTATCCGACTTGAATGTGTGTGACCCTCTAGGCTCATGCCACCGTTGGCAGATCGGCGCAAAAGATCGCTCTTGCCCGATCCATCATAAGTGGTCTCTAGTAAGACGTTATGATTACCAAAGGTGCATGACGATCGATGATTCGACTTAACCTTGTGCGTACAGGTCACTATCCTATTATCTCTACATATCCCGATTGATTACAAGGCATAGAGTCGTCACCCTTGTTTAATCAATCATTGTTACTTGATATGTGAGATGGCTGAGAACTGATAACCCGTATTATTTGCATGGCCATGCTCTTACTCTCAGTCTGTCTCCAACAAGAGGCCTTCTAACAGATATCTTTCCCATACCGTCGTATGAGGGATAAATCCCTTAGTCGTCTCTCGTGTCACTCATGCAACCCGTTCCGCCACCCAATCATGCCCTTTATTGCAATCCTGTCACAGAAAGCGTTAGGCGCATGTTAAAGCAGCACGTTCATTTCATAGTGATCACAAAGACTCCTCGGTCTAAGGATGTCGTGACAAGCTATCGCATTTGAATATGTTCATGGCTTAATCTATGAAAACACTATTCAAAGCGGGTCGTCCGATATCAATCACCTCATGATATCTATGATTTGATTCCGGGATCCCTCATCCCTATGACAAGTAGAACTACGTCATTAAGAACCATTCTCATACCGGTCGCTTCTAAGGAAGCATAGGTTGACCAGGGACTCGTTAAGTGTGATCCGTACAGATTTATAGTTCTACTACTTTAGTGGTCATAAATCAGATCATGCTTAATGTATTACTTCAACACATAAGTAATACAAAGTCGTTTTATATATATATTACAAACGATGATAATGTACATAGACGTTTACAGACTAATAGCAATTGGACTAGGGCACAAATGCTATCAGCGTGTGCCTACACGTAGTAACCAAATAGGAGCTGGACCAGAGTCATAGAAGGTACACCACATGACACTCATTACGTCTCCCATTACTGTGGATGTGTGCACCTCCGCGTAGTATTCATTGGGATGTGAGCGGGATGAGATGGTCAGTTCTATTTGGATGCGTGCGCCTTCGCGTAGTAGCCAAATAAGAAATGGACAATAGTCATATATGGTGCGGGAAACATCCTAGTATGTTTTTCCTAAAAGATTTGGGTAGCAAAGATGCAGGCATCCCAATCAGACAAATGTGTCTTCGTAAGGTATCCTTAAGAAACTAAGAGATACGACTTCTACATACCCAGCGAGTACAAAGTCTTTGTTGCTCGAGGAGGGGTATTTTTGGAGAAATATTTTATTTCCAAAACAGCTAGTGGGAGTCCCGTGCATCTCGAAGAAATTCAAGAGGATACGGAACAGCCTGAAGCAATTAAGGAGCCTGCTATGCAAGATGTAGAAGTATTAGAGCCTCAGATGGTCGTAGATGAAGAATAAGTCCCTACAGAAATTTCAGATGGTCCAAGGAGGTCTGAAAAATCTTGTCATATTCCAGACAGATATGACTTCATAGCCACTGATGGAAATGACTTGATGATTGTGGATCAGGATGATCCAGAAATCTTCAGACAAGCTTTAACCAGTCCAGACTCCGAAAAATGGCAGAACGCCATGAATGAGGAATTGAAGTCCATGAATGGCAACCAAGTCTGGTGCTTGGTTGATCAAACCCCTAGGATAAAACCCATCGGTTCTGAGTGGTTCTATAGGATCAAGACCGACATGGATGGAAATCCTCTGACCAATAAGGCTAGGATGGTTGTAAAAAGTTATCGTCATATTCAATGCATGGATTATGATGAAACCTTTTCATCAGTAGCAATGGTCAGTTTGATCCGGATTATTCTTAGCCATAACTATGGCAGATGGATGTCAAAACCCCTTCCTTAGCAAGAACTTACTAGAGGGTGTGTGTATCACATGGCCTGTGGGTTTTGTAGATCCAAAGAATCCCAGTTACTAGAGGGAGTAATATTGTATTCCTGGCACTTATTCATCGGGAATGACATCCCGACCTTGCCACCAAAGCTTGGTTAGGGAAGTACTTATCGATGAAGGACTTAGGTGATGCTACATATATTGTATGCATCAGGATCTCCACAGATCATTCCAAAAGGATTTTTGGCCTAAGTCATAACATGTTGCTAAGTTAGAACATGTACATAGGTAAAGTGTTGAGAAGACTCTCAATGCTCGAATCTAAGAAAGGATACATACCCATGCGTCATGGCATTAAGCTCAGCAAGCTACAGAGTCCTAGTACTCATGATAAGCTGAGCATGATGAGTCAGATCCCTTATGCTTCGGCTGTCAGGACCATCATGTATGCCAGGATGTGTACGAGATTGGAAGTCTCGTTTGCACTAAGCTGTACCAGCAGATTCCAATCTAACCCCGACCAATTACACCAGATTGTTGTCAAAGGTCATCCTCAAATATTTGACGAGGACCAAGGATGCATTCCTAGTGTATGGGGATATAGATAGAGAACTAGCAGTCAAAGGACAAGTCGATGCTAGTTTTCAGACATATCCAGATGACTTCAAAATTCAGTCATGATATATTTTGTGTTGAGTGGTGGCGCTTTAAGCTGGATAAGCTTTAAGAAAGCCAAAATTGCCAACTCTACTACGGAGGCTGAGTATATAGCTGCAACAAAAGCAGCTAAAGAGGCCGTATGGATTAGAAGCTTTCTGATCGGATTAGATGTAACGCCGCGAGCGTCTAATTCGATAAGCTTGTTGTGGGACAACACAGGTGCCGTAGCTATTGCTCAAGAGCCCAGATTCCACAACTGATCCAAACATATACTCACCAGGCTTTACCTCGTGAGAGTTATCACATATAGAAGTGATGTGGAGATTAAACACTATTCGACTGATGGTAATATGGCCGATCCCTTGACAAAGGCTCAGCCGCAGCCCAGGCATGAGAAACATGTAGGGTCTATGGGAGTAGATCAGAACTTAAATTGGAACCAGGGGCAAGTGAGAGATTGTTAGAGTTATGCCCCATTCCAATATAAAAGTTATCTACAAATGTAATTTTTTATCATCTTTCCGAATAAATAAATCGGCATATATTACTAACGTGTTGTAGTAATATATCGAATGTAATTTGATCTATGTCATTACGTGTGTAACCACTAATAGTAGAACTGTAGATCATAAAGAATTACATTTCATGAGTCCCTGATCAGCTAAGCTTCTTTATGAAGCGATCAGTATGAGACCAAGTCCTTGTGATCATGCTCTACTGATCATGGCAAAGTATGTGCTGGAGTTATATCATTGATATCATGAGGTCGATGATATCTGACAACCTGATTGTGTGTATGCAACATAGATACCGTCATGAGATACTTACAGATCGTAGCTTGTCATTATATCCTAAGACCAAGGAGTCTTTGTGTGCACTGTGTAATGAATCTCCAAGTTTGACCTAGTCTAACGTTACCTGTAAAAGGGTAGCCATAACGGCTGTGATTGGCTTGGTTATGAATTACATTGGTGAACTCGAAAGACGTCTGAGGGATTTATCACTCGTACTCCGGTATGAGAAAGATATCTGTTTAGGCCACTTGATGAGTATGACTGAAGGAATAGCACGACCGTGCAGGTGATACCTTAGTATTAGTTTTCAATCATCTAAGATATCAAGAAACAGTGATTGATAAATTAGGATGACAGTTCTATGCCTATTGATCAATCTGGATATCGGTTTGATAAAAGGATAGTGACATGTACGATAACAGGTTAAGTCGAATAATCGATAATCACGAACGTTGGGTAATCATAATGTCTTGCTAGAGACCACTTATGATGGAAAGGGTAAAATAGTAATTTTACCAGTTTACCAACTGTTCGTGAGCCTAGAGGGTCAAACGCATTAAGCACAATACATGACAAATAAGCATGGATGGAAATTGGGAGAATCCGCTTTTCAATTTAGTCAAATTGAAAACGATTCGGTTGATCTCTGGCCAAGGGTTTTAACCAGACGGTTGAAGAAATCAAGTTGAGGAAATTGAACCGATTTATCTAAACCAAAATTAGAACTCAATTTTATGGGTTTTAATTTGGATTTAGTTAAACGGGCTTAAAGCCCATTTAGGGTTTTAATTGATGAAGGGGGAAGAGTTCAATTAAGAGTTTAAAGGGGTAAGATGTGTAATTATTTATTTGAAATTAAAAATCAGATTTTTTGGTTTAATTGCAAATTAATTACATAAATATTTTATTCCCTTTATAGCTCATATTTTTGGCAACCTCTCTCTTAATTCCTCCCTCTCATTTGCCGACCCTCTCATGTTAATTCCTCCATAGCTTTTCTTGTCAAAATATTCTCAAAACATCCATTAGCAAGTGTGTGAGAGAAAACCATCCGTGGTTGTTGTGCTTATGTGGACTCGATAGAGAAACACTGTCTTGTGTTTTAATCGATTCAAAAAGGTAAGTTTTCAGATTGAAAAAGCTTTAAAACATGCCGAATTTTTCATTAAGATCCTTTCTTTATTTCGATCACCATGGTCACATAAAGCTCCGCTACATGAAATTATTGATTGGAACCCATGGTGATCCCTTTCACGTTAGGCGCAAGTCAAAGTCGTACGTCGACCGCATAGCGATCACAAAGACTCCTTGGTCTAAGGAGATCGTGACAAGTTATCGCATTTGAATATGTTCATGGCTTAATCTATGAAACACTATTCAAAGCCGGTCGTCCGATATCAATCACCTCATGATATCTATGATATGATTCTGGGATCCCACATCCCTATGATAAGCAGAACTACATCATTGAGAACTGAAATTCTGAATTGTAGCCGAGTCAAGAAGTCGAATACAAAGTCGTAACTTGTGTATCGAATATTTACCTAAAACGTAAACCGTAAGCTTAAACAGTATACAGATAATAATAACGACACTAGAGATGATTACCCAGTTCGGTGACTCCGCACCTACGTCTAGGGGCACTTTGCTAGTGGAAAGGTTTTCACTATAAGGTAGTCAATAGTACAACTTCAAGCACCAGCTAGCTATGACACAAGCTATTGCCCTAAGCTACTATAGATCTCACCGTGAACAACCTCGACCAAGGGCCTCTCACCCTGTC
Source organism: Geranium rotundifolium (assembly GCA_963920655.1). Classification (NCBI taxonomy): domain Eukaryota; kingdom Viridiplantae; phylum Streptophyta; class Magnoliopsida; order Geraniales; family Geraniaceae; genus Geranium; species Geranium rotundifolium. Next base: position 25,472,729 of record OY987312.1, read on the forward strand.
TTTAAAATCCTCTTAATTCCACCCTTCGAGCAAGCCTATGCTCGGTGTCGTTGTCTTCTTTGACGGAGTTGTGAATCTTTAATCACAAACAAAAACCCTAACCGATCCAAACACTCAATCTTCACGACTTGATGTTTGATCGAAGCAAAGCCGTTCTAGCAAATATAATCAGCCTCTCAACACGCCAATGGTGCACGGTTAAGAGCTCTGAGAAATCTTGCAATCTTAGAACAAGAACGGATGACTGCTAATGGGAAGCTCAAGGCTTGTTATAGCAGCTCACATTCCTAATCCTTCCCGGATTAGGAACAGGAAGTTTCAGACTTCCTTAATAAATTAGGCAAGTCGTTGCCGCCTGACAGGCTTGAAGTCGTCTTGCCTGTTCGGACTTCCTGAATAAATCAGGCAAGTTGTTGCCGCCTATTGCTGACGTGTTGCTGACAGCTGGAAGTCGCCTGACTTTGTCGACGTCACTCTCTTGTGCTCCAAGTCATCGTGGCGTCTTTCCTCTTTCACTCCAAGCGTTGTCGAAATGGAAAAGCTTCAGATCCTTCCTATTCTTGATCGTTACAAGTCGCTCCACATGTCATGTAACATGTTGTGCTAACTTCTTACTTTTGCGCTAAAAAATTATGCCAACACTTAAACATAGCAACAATCTCCCCCTTTGGCAATTTTTTAGGCAAACACATTTTTAAGCACATCGTCACCTTGTGGCAGTTACGCACAGCTAGTGAGTTATCTTGTGGCAGATACGCACAGCAAATGATGTGACTTAAAACACACTTCAGGCACATCGTCACCTTGAGGCAGTTACGCACACAGCAAGTATGTGACTCCTGATGCGACTTCTTGTGCGGCTTCTGGTTTATCTTCTGGAGTGGCGACTTCTGGCGTGGCTACTTCTGTGCGCAACTTCCGGTGCGACTTCTGGGGTAACTTCTATCTATCTCCCCCTGTTTGTCTAAAAATATTGCCAAAGGCAATTATACAATGAAATTCGACTAAAAGCAGGGTATAAATCAGCTCACACCATGAGCAAAATCAACCAGCTCAAACATGAGCAAAATATCCAGCTCAAACATGAGCAAATATAGCAAGTGTCATAGTGTGCAGAAAATTAACTCGGACATACCCCGAGGATTTAAGAGTGTGTGTTAAAAAAGTTTATCATAGTGAATTAGAGAAATACTTAAAACGAGTTAGAGTCATCAACATCATCTTCATCAGCAGGTGCAGAGCGGAGGTCATTAAGAAGAGTTTCACAGGCGACTTTGCGGGTTGAGAGCATAGCGGTTGACTTCTCCATATCATTGATCATCTCTAAAAACTCTTCCTCCATCCTAGTGCCAAGTGGTCCTGAAGGTCGAGAGTTTGAACCAGCTTCTGATGCTTTGGCCATAGGAGGTGCGAGGTCCCTCATATACTTGCCTTTGAAGTTCTTGAGGCTGATAGCAAGGGGTAGTGGCTTCTTACCCGGAACATCCATCTCTCGGACAATGTGAGGACATTGTTGGAGAAGAAGACCGGTGATCAATGAAGGAAACCCGATAGGAAGCTTGACAGTGCATGATTTGGCATGTTTGACTAGATGTTCAATGACATATGAATCAAAATCTAGAGAAGATTGCGTACCTATTTGGTATATGAGTTTAGCCAATTCGGTTTTGATGCTCGACCCGTGTGTAGAAGGCGCCCAATTTGCCAAGCCAATGCGGTACAGAATTGAGTATTTGGCAGTAAGCTCAGCAGCCGCAATGGTGTCTTCGAAGGGCCACACCTTCTTCCATCCTCCAGTGATCTCAACCGCTACTTTGTTCAAGTGCGGGACTTATGGAGTGATTTCTGGGTCCTCTCTGCCAAGATAAGTATTGATAGTTGTGGCAGATAGTTCGAAGCATTCTCCCCGAACAAATACTTTCCTGTACTCCGCATCTTCCGGGTCATCAAACTCACTTGAGAGGTTGACAATAAACTCTTTGACCAACGCTGGGTATAATGGCCCGATATTTATGACCGTATTGGTCAGGCCTGCTCTTCGGAGAAGTTCCACGATTGAGTTTATCCCCTACGCTTCTGTGGAGAGTTCTCTCTCTGGATAGATATTGCGCTAGTATACATACTGCCATTTAACCGCATTGTCTATAGAGTGGAATGAGACATTATCTATAGGAGTTTTAGGAACATTCTTGGGAAGTTTCTTCCCTCCCATTGCCTTTTTGACCCGTGGTAGTATAATATGGGTGTCTTCTTCTTCAGATTTCTCTTCTTCTGGAGCAGAGGTTGCTACAGAAGTTAGTGACTTCCTTCTAGACTTCTTTGGTTGTTTAGATGGCGATGCTACTCCTTTCTCTGTTGTCTTTCTTTTTGGGGTTAATCTCCTTGGTACTTGGGGTTCTTCTTCTTCATCGACCAACCTTCTTGTTGGTAGCTTCCTTCTCTCAAGCCTTTTGGGCACAACTTCTTCTTCCATGGTCTCTGCTGCATTTCCTACTTCTATACTAACAATATTCTCTACAGGTTGAGCAACTTCTGGGGTGACTTCATTTTCTTCATTTATCCTAGGTTCACTGTCTTGGACTACAGGTGGGCTATCGGCTTTTTGCAAGACTTCTGTTGATGGGGACTTCTCTTGCGTAGGTGCAGATTTTTGGGGGCTAGAAGTATTTCCACAGACGGCATCATGGATCTCAGGGGCGAGAGTTCCTTGACCCTCTTACGACACCTTTTTGTCTACGGGGTTTACTACAGAAGGGGTAGTAGAAGTACCTTGTGGGGGCGTCTGCGAAGTGTGAGAGCCTTCCTCTTCTAGGTTGGCAGCTTTGTCCTTCTCTACAGTGGAGGTAATCGCCTCTATTGGTCCATCCTGAGGTTTTGCCGATCCTTCTCCAGGGAGATTTCTCCCACGAATCTTCACTCCATATTTGTTTGTCGTTGATTTGGAGGCTGACAACTTTTTGGCAATCACCTTTGTCCTCATTTTTGGTCGTAGCGTCTTGGAGGTAGATGGTATTCGTCCACTACGGGTACCAACCATCTGACAGAAAACTTGATCGGTTTTGGTTTGGAAGAGAAGAGCAAAATCTTGCAGTTGCAGAGTGATTTTGATTTGTGGTGCCCTAGCGGTTTGGCAAGGTGGAGGAGGTGTAGAGTCTTTTCTGCGTTGAAGTTGAAAGAGGTTGGGAGCCGATTGGTTTGTTGTCAGTTTTTTCAATCATTCCCCTTTTTGAATTTTGAAAAAAATATCAACTGGGCTTTCGATAACGAGATTTGGGCCCGGCTAGATTTTGTGGACCTTGGTTGGTCCTGATAGAGAGAGAGTAAAAATTCACTCAAAAGCTCCCTCTCTTCTCTCTTGACTTCTGGTTACTCCAGACAGCAAAGTCCAAGGGATGACCTCAGACTTTCAAACCTGTTAGCATCTAACGCCTTTGTAAAGATGTCAGCGACTTGTTTCTCAGTGGGTAGGTACTCGAGCTTTATCTTCTTGTCTTCTACAAGCTCTCGAATAAAGTGATGCCTGATATCAATGTGCTTTGTTTTGCTATGTTGAACTGGGTTCTTCGAGATATTGATCGCACTAATGTTGTCACAGAACAAAGTCATGACTTCTTGCTTAACTCCATACTCTGCCAACATTTGTTTCATCCAAAGAAGCTGAGTACAGCTACTTCCGGCTGCAATATATTTAGACTCAGCAGTAGACAGAGCAATACAATTTTGCTTTTTGCTGAACCACGATACAAGATTGTTCCCCAGGTAGAAACAACCTCCAGACTTACTTCTTCGAACTGGTGTGCTTCCCGCCCAATCAGCATCGCAATATCCAACAAGAGTAGGAGAGGTATCAAAGGAATATAGCAAACCCAATTCAGAGGTTCCCGAGATGTACCTTATGATCCTCTTGGCATGAGCTAAGTGACTGACTTTTGGATTGGATTGATATCGAGCACAGACTCCCACAGAGTAAGTGATGTCGGGTCGACTTGCTGTTAGATAGAGAAGACTTCCTATTATGCTTCGATAAAGGCTTTGATCAACTGATTCTCCCATCTCGTCCTTGGTGCATTTGATATGTGTGGCAATAGGAGTTCTCTTTTGTGAGGCCTTTTCTAACCCGAACTTCTTGACAATGTTCTTTGCATATTGGCTTTGGGAGATAAATATACCATCTGACATCTGTTTGATCTGGAAGCCTAGGAAGTATGTGAGCTCACCGACCATACTCATCTCAAATTCAGACTACATATGTTGGACGAAACGTTCCACCATCTTGTCTGACTTTCCTCCAAATACAATGTCGTCGACATATATTTGAGCAATCATGATGTCCCTTCCTTCCTTCTTCATAAAGAGAGTTTTGTCTACTCCCCCTCGAATATAGCCATTCTGAACTAGGAATTGAGTGAGACGTTCATACCATGCTCGTGGAGCTTGTTTGAGACCGTAGAGGGCTTTCTTTAGTTTGTAGACATGATGAGGAGAGTCATGGTCTTCGAATCCCTTTGGTTGAGCCACATAGACTTCTTCGTTGAGATTTCCATTAAGGAAGGCACTCTTTACATCCATCTGATAGAGTTTGAACCGTAGGTGGCATGCTAAGCCGAGCAGAAGTCGCATGGCTTCCAGTCTGGCTACCGGAGCAAAGGTTTCTTCAAAGTCGACTCCTTCTACTTGTGTATACCCTTGAGCCACCAGTCTTGGTTTGTTTCGAGTGATGTTTCCTTGCTTGTCAGACTTATTTTTGAATATCCACTTCGTCCCGATGACATTGACATTGTCAGACTTGGGTACTAGTTCCCAGACTTCATTCCTTGCAAATTGGACCAATTCTTCTTGCATGGCGCAGACCCAGTACTCATCATTGATGGCTTCTTGTATAATCTTTGGCTCAATTTTGGATGTAAAGCAAATGTTACCTATCATCTCTTTGTAGTCTAGCGATGTCTTTTGTCGAGTCCGCACTCCCTCATTTATGTCTCCTATCACATCCTGGGGTGGATGATTCTTCTGAATTCTTCTTGACGGAGCTCTCTGTACTATAGAAGATGCCACTTTGTCCGGGATGATTGAGTTTTCGTCTTCAGATTTTTTTGCTGCGCTCTTCGCCTCTGACTTCCGGTCTGACTTCTCCTCTGACTTCTGGTCTGACTTCTTCTGAGAGATTTAGGACTTCTTCATCCTCGTAACTGGGTTGCTCGTTACTGTCATCGATCACGACATTGATGAATTCCATGATAGTCCGGGTGCGTTTGTTGAATACACCAAAAGCCCGACTATTTCTGGAGTATCCGAGGAAGATGCCTTCGTCACTTTTAGGATCAAGTTTGCGTCGAGGTTCCCTATCTGCAAGTATGTAGCAGATCGATCAAAAGACATGGAAATATTTGACATTCGGCTTCCTCCCCCTCCATATTTCATAAAGAGTGAGGGAAGTTCCAGGGCGGAGGGTCACTCTATAATGAATATGGCACGCTGTATTCAAAGCTTCAGCCCAGAAGTGCTGCAGGATGTCTTTGGCTAACATCATCACTCTTGCCATTTCTTGAAGAGTGCAAATTTTTCTTTCAACGATCCCGTTTTGCTGAGGAGTGATGGGAGCAGAAAATTCGTGTGCAATTTCTTCAGCATCACAAAAATTTGCGAAGCTTATGTTTTCAAACTCCTTTCCATGATCGCTTCGAAGTCGGACGACTTTTCCAATGACTTCTCCTTTTTCTCGTTGAACTCTCCGACACAGGGCTTCAAAGACTGAGAAGGTGTCTGACTTCTCTTTGATAAAGTCTACCCAGGTGTACCTCGAGAAGTCGTCTACACAGACAAATATGTACTTCTTCCCTCCTAGACTTTCTACTTGCATAGGTCCCATAAGGTCAACATGAAGAAGTTCTAGAACACGAGAAGTAGTAAGATGTTGTACCTTCTTGTGTGACGTTTTGACTTGTTTCCCAATCTGGCATTCTCCACAGATTTTTCCTTCAATGATCTTGAGGTTGGGAACTCCAATGATCGCCCTTTCAGAGAGAATCTTTTGCATGCTCCTCAAATTGATGTGACTAAGTTTTTGATGCCATAGCTTTGTCTTTTGAACTTTGGATAGAAGGTACTTGGTTGGCAAGGTTGTGACTGTTGGAGACCATAGATAACATTTATCAAGGGACCTGTGGCCTGTCATGACTTCCTTCTGGTGTTCGTCTTTGACAGTGCACTTGTCACGAGTGAAGTTGACATCCAGATTCAGATTGCATATTTGACTGATGCTGATGAGATTGGTTGTAAGACCTTCTACCAGTAGAGCCTCTTTCAAGCACGGTAAGTCGGGAAGGTTTAGTTTTCTTTTCCCGAGTACTCTAGCTTTTACTCCGTCACCAAAAGTAACAAAGCAATTTGTGCAAGGTATTAAAGTTACCAAGAATGAGCTATTACCCATCATATGTCGAGAGGATCCACTATCAAAGTACCAATCGTTGCTGGTTGAAGCCTTTAGAGCGGTGTACGCGATATTAGCTCGAAAGTTTACCTCCTTAACTCGCCATTCCTTACGTGGTTGTGCTTTCTTGATGGTGGTCCTTTTCTTGACGAAGCTCCTTCCATACAGGTGATAACAGAACGGTCGAATATGTCCCCTTCGTCCACAGTGGTGACATACCCAGTTTTGAGGCTTTTTGGTCGCTTGGTCAGGCGTGAAGTTAGGAGACTTCTGACGGGGCTTCTGGGTGACAACCTTCTGAGGGACGAAGACGGTGTGCGATGATGAGGCTTCTTTTGAATATCCAAGACCTTCCATATTTCTAGCTGGTTTTCCGATCGAGAGAATTTGGTCTAGGGTGTCAGTGCTTGGATTCATCATCTTTACAGACTTGGTGACTTGTTCTAACTCGCCTTTTAACCGAGCAACTTCCTTTTTGAGATCAACAGTGGTTTCGAGAAGTCGTGACTTGTCTTCATTAAGAGAAAGAATGAGAGCATTTTGTTTTTTGATTACCTGAGAGTCTTCAAGCCACTTGACATACCATTCGTTGTATGCATTGTTGAGAGTCTCATCGGATAGCTCATCATCAGAGTCATACTTCTTTGAATTCTCGGAAGGTTGCTCTATTGTGGAGGAAGTAAAAGCAACATAGTTACTTGTATGCTCAACGTCACTGTCCTCCTCATCTTCTTCATCAGTTAGAGAGGCATTGAATCCCTTCTTCTGTTTCTTTACAAAATTAGGACATTCTTTCTGCATGTGTCCATACCCTTCACATTCAAAGCACTGAACTCCTCTTTCTTTTCCTGATCACTCTCCTCTTCTACCATCGCTATTTCTGCTTTCGAACTTCTGGGACTTGTGCTGCGGCTTGTCTCTGACTTCTCGGGTGACATTCCTTCCTGTCATCTGGCTAAATCTCTTCATGACTTTATTGTAGTTTTTGGCCAGCATAGCGATAGTTTCCTCAATGTCACTATCCGAATCAGAGTGCGTCAAGTTCTTCTGCTTTTGGGTAGAACTCTTGAAAGCCACACCTTTATTTTTCTTCTCGATGAGAGGTAAGGAGAGCTCGAAGGTCATTAAAGATCCCATGAGTTCATCAAACTTCAGTGTCTTCAAGTCATGGACTTCTTCTATGGCGGTAATCTTCATCTTGAATCTGGGACTTAGGGCTCTCAGCGTTTTTCTGACCAAATCTTCATCGGTTATAGGCTTTCCAAGTGAATATGATTCATTGGCCAGATCCTTGATGCGCACATTAAACTTCGCAATAGTTTCGTCTTCATTCATGGTCAGGGCCTCAAAGTTGGTCGTGAGGTACTGTAACTTCTGCTCTTTAACTTTTGAAGTACCCTCGTAAGCAACAGCAAGAGTGTCCCAAGTAATTTTGGCACTCGTGCATGTGTTGATGAGTCGAAACACATTCATGTCTACTCCATTAAAAATAGAATTGAGTGCACTAGAATTACCTAGAGCGGCTTCATCTTCTTTCGCGCTCCACTCTTTTTCTGGTTTGATGCTAGTTTGATTTCCATGAGCATCAGCATAGTGAGGTTCCTCCTATTCATTGATGACAGACTTTCAGGTTTTGCTGTCGAGGGACTTCAAGAAGGCACACATCTGTGCTTTCCAGTACCCATAGTTTGTTCCGTCTAGCACTGGTGGTCGATTTACTGAACCTCCTTCCTTTGAGTCCATATTGGCTATTCGGAACTTTTGCAAGAAAATCACCTAAAAGAAATGGTGCCTCCTCTAATACTAATTGAAATTCTGAATCGTAGCCGAGTCAAGAAGTCGAACACAAAGTCGTAACTTGTGTATCAACTACTTGCCTAAAACGTAAACCGTAAGCTTAAACAGTAAACAGATAATAATAACGACACCAGAGATAATTACCCAGTTCGGTGACTCCGCACCTACGTCTGGGGGCACTTTGCTAGTGGAAAGGTTTTCACAATAAGGTAGTCAATAGTACAACTTCAAGCACCAACTAGCTATCACACAAGCTATTGTCCTAACCTACTATAGATCTCACCGTGAACAACCTCGACCAAGGGCCTCTCCCCCTGTCTTTGAGATCCTCTCAATTCCACCCTTCGAGCAAGCCTATGCTCGGTGTCGTTGTCTTCTTTGACGGAGTTGTGAATCTTTAATCACAAACAAAAACCCTAACCGATCCAAACACTCAATCTTCACGACTTGATGTTTGATCGGAGCAAAGCCGTTCTAGCAAATATAATCAGCCTCTCAACACGCCAATGGTGCACGGTTAAGAGCTCTGAGAAATCTTGCAATTTTAGAACAAGAACGGATGACTGCTAATGGGAAGCTCAAGGCTTTTTATAGCAGCTCACATTCCTAATCCTTCCCGGATTAGGAACAGGAAGTTTCAGACTTCCTTAATAAATTAGGCAAGTCGTTGCCGCCTGACAGGCTGGAAGTCGTCTTGCCTGTTCGGACTTCCTGAATAAATCAGGCAAGTTGTTGCCGCCTATTGCTGACGTGTTGCTGACAGCTGAAAGTCGCCTGACTTTGTCGACGTCACTCTCTTGTGCTCCTAGTCATCGTGGCGTCTATCCTCTTTCGCTCCAAGCGTTGTCGACGTCACTCTCTTGTGCTCCTAGTCATCGTGGCGTCTATCCTCTTTCGCTCCAAGCGTTGTCGAAATGGAAAAGCTTCAGATCTTTCCTATTCTTGATCGTAACAAGTCGCTCCACATGTCATGTAACATGTTGTACTGACTTCTTACTTTTGCGCTAAAAAATTATGCCAACACTTAAACGTAGCAACGAGAACCATCCTCATACTGGTCGCTTCGATTGAAGCATATATTGACCAGGGACTCATTAAGTGTGATCCTTACAGATTTATGGTTCTACTACTTTAGTGGTCATAAATCAGATCATGCTTAACATATTACTTCAACACATAAGTAATACAAAGCCGTTTTATTTATTACAAACGATGATTCATATACATAGACATTTATAGACTACTAGCAATTGGAGTAGGGCACAAAAATGCTGTCACTGAAGATTCCACACAGTCCCTCAATCGTATCTCCTCTCCCTTGCGTCTACACCCCGTCTCTAGTGAGAAGGTCTCTTCTCTGACCAAGTCCCGAAGTCACTCCAAATCTGTTGCGAGATCTGTAAATTTGTGATTTTGTAATATATAAATTTGTAGAATTTATGATTCATATCTATAAATTTGTACGAGATGAATATATGTAAATTTATGGTTTGATGGATATTTTTGTTTAATTTATAAAAATTTGTGACTTGATTGAGTTAGTTAATTCAATTTATGTTTTTGTGTTTTGCCATAAACTAAAGTTTATAGTTGATGGCTAAAATTGCAAAATGATATGTGAAGAAAGGTTGAAGAAAGAGGTTGGAGGAGAGAGAAGGGTCAAATGGCAAAACTTGGGATGGTTGGGTGGTCAACTTCTCCAGGTGCTTGGTCATGACCTCCATTTAGGTTGTTAATTTCGCGAGACCAGTAGTGTCAGCTGCATAAACCTTTCTCCTTGATTCGACTCGGTCAGAATTCCATTGAGCCGAATTTGCCGTCGTCTCGTTAATCAGGTCGTACTCCTTATCCGGGCTCTTGTTTAAGAAATTGCCTCCAGCTAGGGCGTCTAATATAGCTTTGTCAGACCTGCGCAAACCAAAGTAAAACAGTTGTAACATTCTCCAATTCTCAAAACCATGATGTGGACAATTTCTTAAGAGGTCCTGTGAACGTTCCCAAGCTTCCACCATAGTCTCCAAATCATCCTGCAAAAATTGGTGAATTAAATTTCGGACTTGGAGAGTCTTCTTGGGTTGGTAGAACTTGTTGACAAACTTTGAAGCTAGCTCATCCCAGGTGCCAATCAAATTAGATGGTAAAGAACGGAGCCAATCACACGTTTATCCCTTAAGTGAAAAAGGGAATAACCTTAAGCAGACGACATCCATGCTCACTCTATTTTGTCGATACAAGTCGCACTTGTCCATAAAGGAGTTGATGTGCTCATTCGGGTCCTTCGATGCAAGTCCGGTGAACGAGTCATTCTCCACCATCGTCACGATCGCGCTCTTGATGTTATAAGTTTGCACATCTATGGCAGGCCTCGAGATGCAAGAAGGCATCCCAGAGTTAGTGGGCACTCCATAATCCTTGATCGTTCTGGGTCGGAGCACTCTAGTAGCTTCATTAGCTCCATTACCTTCTTGTCCAACGTTGTTCGCATTATCCACCTCAATTGGTTCAGGGGGATCCACTTCAGCAAATAACCTTCTTCTTCGGCGCTCTCTTCACAAAGTCCTTTCGAGATCTGTGTTTGAAGCAACTAAACCACTAGACTCGTGAGATCTTAAACGCATAAACCGCACACACCGAGTATATCAATCAAGCACACAAGAAATATTTTGTTTTGATTCTTTTTTAAAAATAAAAATAGCAATAATTTTTTCTTTTAAATTTTTTCAAAAAAGATAAAAATGACCAAAGCACAAGAATGATTCGTACTCCTCGAGCCACTTAGACAAAATAACTCTCCCCGATAACGACGCTAAAAACTTGACGCGCCCAACAAGTGCACCGGTCGTTCCAAGTAATATCGGGAGTATTACATCCCAGAGTTATCGATCCCACAAGGAGTTTGCTTGTCTATAGGGTGTGAACACTAGGAGTTTAGGACCACTATTCGGGTTTGGTCGGTTTTGGTAAGGTGGTGGTGAGAGTAAAAACCAAACATGAACATGCAAAGTACGAGATTGTCACAAATCATACAATGCAAGCTCAAAGAAATATGAAATTAACACGAGAGTAATCAAATATATAAAGGCGATCGAGGAGTCGGGATTTCGGGGGATATGTTATTTTACCAATTTTAGCGGATTTGATTATTAATTACGGGAAAGTGCATTTAAGAAACAAAATTAAGCGTCGAGAATTCCAAACCTATCCCAAGCATATCTTTCGTTTGCAAGAGTTTCGTCTAATGAAAATATATTAGTCCGGCCAGTACTAAAATACATAATTAGGTTCGTCTTAAAAGTTGTGTAGGAATCTCCATTCTTCAGGTTGGTACCCTATTGATGTAAACAATGCCTGCGGTATGTGTACCCCCATCACAGGTTGCAATTACGAAGTCCTCACAAATCAAATTACAACCCCAAGCTAGACCGTGTAACTCCGGTCCCTAAATGTTACGGTCCACCTAGGTCGATTGTTATCGCCTCTCTTCTTATATTTGATCTAAACTCAGGCCTATCTGGAAGAGCTAGCATGAAGATCAAATTTAGAGTTGTTGCTACGTTTAATTGTTGGCATAATTTTTTAGCGCAAATGTAAGAAGTCGTGCAACATGTTACATGACATGTGGAGCGACTTGTTGCGATCCAGATTAGGAAAGATCTGAAGCTTTCCTATTTCGACGAAGCTTGGAGCGAAAGAAGAAAGACGCCACGAAGACTTGGAGCGCAAGAGAGTGACGTCGACAAGCCAGGCGACTTCCAGCTGTCAGTAACACGTCGGCAAAAGGCGGCAACTCTACTTGCCTGATTTATTCAGGAAGTCAGAACAGGCAAGACGACTTCCAGCTGTCATGGAAGGCGGCAACGACTTGCCTGATTTATTCAGGAAGTCTGTAACTTCCTGTTCCTGATCCGAGAAGGATTAGGAATGTGAGCTGCTATAAAAAGCCTTGGGCTTCCCATTAGCAGATCATCCGTTCTTGTTCTAACAATTGCAAGATTTCTCAGAGCTCTTAACCGTGCACCATTGGCCTGTTGAGAGTCTGATTAAGATTCGCTAGAACGGACTTTGCTCCGATCAAACATTAAGTCGCGAAGACAAAGTGTTTGGATCGGTTAGGGTTTTTGTTTGTGATTAAAGATTCACAACTCCGTCAAGAAGACAACGACACCGAGCATAGGCTTGCTCGAAGGGTGGAATTGAGAGGATCTCAAAGATAGGGGGAGAGGCCCTTGGTCGAGGTTGTTCACGGTGAGATCTATAGTAGCTCAGGACAATAGCTTGTGTGATAGCTAGTTGGTGCTTGAAGTTGTACTATTGACTACCTAATAGTGAAAACCTTTCCACTGGAAAAGTGCCCCCAGACGTAGGTGCGGAGTCACCGAACTGGGTAATCATCTCTGGTGTCGTTATTATTATATGTTTACTGTTTAAGCTTACGGTTTACGTTTTAGGCAAGTAGTCGATACACAAGTTACGACTTTGTGTTCGACTTCTTGACTCGGCTGCGATTCAGAATTTCAAGAGCCTAACTCAATTTCACAAACCTAGTAATTTTAACCATTAATCCTTTAATTAATCAAATTAATATCCTCGTTCATCCGTTTCCCCGACCTAGGTATTTAGCTACTCATTGCATCAAAAACATGAATCAACAAACTCATATCATTCAACATCATTTCTAACATGCAATCAATCCCAAACACAAATCTCATGAAAAAGAAATATATCTCAATTATATTAACAAAATCAATTCCAGTCCCAAGCATATAATTCCCAATTACACTACTACCAACCTCACAATCGTTCCTCGAGCCCTACTCGAAATCGCCTCAAAATTGCCTCCAAGTGATCACCATAAGTCTCTAATTTCCTCTATCTCTAAATTACTCTCTAGATCTGATTTTTCTCTCTAAATGGTGATGATTTCGTAGGTAGAGGGTGTATGTACTTATAAGAGGGGTAAAAATCAGTTTAAAACTCAAAAAGCATGATTTTAGGAGCTAATCTTGACCAGCTTGCCGGGTGAGCCTGCTGGGTGGGACCAATCACTTTTAGACCCATGCTTATGAGTTGGATGATGAAAGTAAATATCTAAGATTGATTCATTACACAAAATAATCACACAACTCTCACAAGCTCCCTCTCTCTCTAGTGGTCGGCCACCCTTCCTTTCTCCTCTCATCTTGCTCTCTTGTTCTTCATTTAATTGTTCTAGTAGGCAATTAAGTGAAGGATCTTCAAGATCATCCCCTTGGTGTGGACTTGCTTTAGAGAAGAAGATCTGAAAGTTCTCCTTTATCGATTCAACAAAGACTTAAAGGTAAACATCTTGTGGAATAGATTTTGCCTTGGGATTTAACGGTTTATGTTCTTGGACAAGGTTTGGAGTAGATTTTGTTAAACTCTTCCGCTATCTCAATGATCTAGAACGCTCCAAAACCCAACAGCTGATGGGGAGAATCATAGGAGTTTCAACCATATGTATTTAATTCTTGACAAAGAATAATTTACGGGTTTTATTTTCTCAATTCTCCTCTCCTTTATTTTACAAATTTCTAATTGAAGTTTTTTTTTTCAATTTATGTTCTTAGAGGGTCACACAAATAGGATATGGATTATGAGAGAGAAGGAAAGGTCGGCGATACTCGAGAGAGAGGCATGGGCAAAACTGGACGTTTTGGGCCATGGATATGTGTAATTGAATGTGACACGCGAATCGAGAAAACTAAGTCGTTCGTCGATGTCGCGTCATAATTTGTATGATAAGTTCGGGGGTAAGTTGGATGCGGCACGGGACCTCATGGCCGAAGCATTGCGCTTCGTGCCACGAGGCCCTAGTGGCCGGCCCAACCAAGGCCCTAAAAGAGATCACCACGGGTTCCAAAGATTGAAAATCATGCAGCGGACAATATGTAACCGTGGTGATCGATAAAAACTTGATCTTAATGCTATTTGAACATGTTATGAACATTATTAAAATCTGATATTTACCTCTTGAAATCGACAAGAACACAAGCGTAGTGTCCTCTCTATCAAGTCCACACAAGCACACAACCGAAATGGTTTTTCTCTCTAATTTTTGCTAGAAAATTCAAAGGAAAACTTGAGCAATAATGGAGGTTGAGAGGAGAGAGTGGGTTCAGCAATGAGGGAGAGACAGAGGGAGTTGGTTGCTGAAAAAATCAAAAGGATAAGTTAATAATAGATTATGTGATTTTTAATTTGAAATTAAATTTAATTTCAAAATAAAAATTGCATTATCCATCCTTTTAATCCTTCTTATTTGCATTTAACCCCTCTCTTATCTTAAACCCTAAATGGGCTTTAAGCCCATTTAACTAAAACCCAAATTAAACCCATTAACTTGAGTTCTAATTTCGGTTTAGTCAAAACGGCTCAATTTCCTCGAATTGATTTCTTCAACCGTCTGGTTAAAACCTTAGGCTAGAAAACTACCGAATTGTTCTCAACTCTCATCCATAATTATTGTCATGTATTGTGCTTAATGCGTGTGACCCTCTAGGCTCACGAATAATTGGCAGACTGATAAAATTACCATTTTACCCTTTCCATCATAAGTGGCCTCTAGCAAGACATTATGATTATCCAATATTCGTGATTATCGATTATTTGACTTAACCTGTTATCGTACATGTCACTGTCCTTTTATCAAACCGATATCCAGATTGATCAATAGGCATAGAACGGTCATCCTAATTTATCAATCACTGTTTCTTGATATCTGAGATGACTGAAAACTGATACTAAGGTATCACCTGCATGGCCATGCTATTTCTTCAGTCATACTCATCAAGTGGCCTAAACGGATATCTTTCTCATACCGAAGTATGAGTGATAAATCCCTCAGACGCCTTTCGAGTTCACTAGTGCAATAAATGCCAAAGCCAATCGTAGCCGTTATAGCTACCCTTTTACAGATAACGTTAGACTAGGTCAAACTTAGGTATTTATTACATAGTGTACACAAAGACTCCTTGGTCTTAGGATATAATGACAAGTTACGATATGTGAGTATCTCATGACTGGATCTATGCAGCATACTCACAACCGGGTTGTCCGATATCATCGACCTGATGATATCTATGATATAACTCCGACACATCTTTGCCATGATCAGTAGAGCGTGATCACAAGGAGTTAGTCTCATACTGATCGCTTCCGAAGAAGCTTAGCTGATCAGGGACTTTATCGAATGCAATTCTTTCTGATCTATAGTTCTACTATAAGTGATGACACACATTATGACATAGATCAAATTACATTCGATATATTATTACAACACATTAGTAATATATGCCGATTTATTTATTCGGAAAGATGATAAAACATTACATCTGTAGATCACTTATATATTGGACTGGGGCATAACTCTAACAGGCCCAATAGTGGAGCAAAGGGTGGGTCCCTTTCACCACTAACTTTTGTTAAGTGGATGATGACTAGATACACACTAAACCTAATTCATGTTGGGTAAGTGTCATTAAAGGTGGCCACCCAATGACCATCATCATCTTTTCTTAACCCAACACACATCAATTGACAATCACATTAACCAACACACACCAAAAAAATATCACAAGTGAAGTGTGCTCTCTCTCCCCTCGAAGGACCTCTCGGCCGAGCCTCACCAAGTGTCTCCATCTTGCTCTCTCTTGCTCTCTCTTCTATTCTAGTAAGGTAGAAGATTGTAGGATCCTCAAGTGATCATCCTATCCGTGTGGACTTCGCTAGAGTTGAAGATCCGAAGCGTTCTTTAAACCAATTCGAACAAACTGAAGGTAAACTTGTGATTTAGGTTTTGCCTTGGGATTTAATGGTTTGATGTTCTTGGACAGTTCTTGGGGTTTATATATGTTGCTTCCGTTGCCATATGAGTTCTTGATAGCCCTAAAGTTCCTACACTTAGGAGCTCTGAGTCTTCTGCACAAAGAACGAACTACAATCAAAAGAAGAACCAACTGCTAAGGGGACGCTCTCCAGCTTTTATAATAGATTATTCCGTCTTCATGCATCTCTAGGGTATCCTTAACCTTTTAGAATGAATCACAACGAATCTGAAGTTTGCATGTTCTTCTACAAGTATGAATCGTACACAATCAAGCTTAATATATAATATCTCTTAAAACCGGAAACTTACCAAAATTATCATCTCGAAAGATGTGTTGCAAAGATGTTGCGACATGCGAGCAGACATGTTTCTGTTAGCTAAAAACTATAGCCAACAAACATGTGATCAGACATCTATCTATCTACTAAAAATATAGCCAATCTAAATGTAACAACAATCTCCCCCTTTAGCTATTGTTTAAGGCAAACACTTCTATGCTTCTATGATCATTATCAGCCAAAATATCAGGGCACAAAAAGATGTCCAAACATGTCTTCAGACATGTCACTCTTCTTCTCCCCCTGATTGCCTCAAAAACAATCCAAAGGTACCAACCATTAAACAAAGAGTCAACAAGCATACCAACTTAATCATCAGAGAAAAGTAAAGTCAGGGAGTAGAGGAGACATCACAAATGGTTAACTCAGACAATACCCGAGTGAATATAACGGCCAATAGTCATCCAAAGAAAAAACCTTAAATGGAACCAAGGGAAACACATGACCTAGAAGTCCTCCGAATCTTACACATCAACCTCTTCTACATTTTCTTCAGATGCATCTTCTCCAGAATCTTGAGCGTAAGCAGGGCCATCAACACTCTCCTCTTAAGCCAGGATAAGATCTTGGATGGGACCTTCACATATTGTTTTTCTGCTACGAAGGGAGTCAATAGTCTTTTCAAGGAAGCTGATTTCTTCACGAAGCTCCCTCAGCACTACTTTCTGAACTCCTTCGGATCCTGAGCTTCAAGCAGTTTCGGATGTCTCGTCAGATGGTTTGAAAATATCCCTAACATGTTTCCCTCAAAGAGTTTATGGTTGAAGGTGATAGCGCCTATTTTCTTGCCTGCCACGTCTGAATCTCATAGGAGGTTGGGATTTTGGTTGACCAGTACTCTAGTGATGAGAGAGGGGAATCGAATGGAAAGCTTCACAATACAAGACTTGGCATGCTTTGCAAAGTGATCAAGAACAAAATTCCCAAAGTTAAGTGAGGAGTGAGTACCTATCTTGTAGATTAGGCGAGCTAGTTCTGGAGTTATGTTGGAGCCATGCGAGGAGGGTGCCCAAAGAACGAACTACAATCAAAAGAAAAACTAGATGCTAAGGGGATGCTCTCCAGCTTTTATAGCAGCTTATTCTGTCTTCATGCGTTTCTAGGGTTTCCTTAACCCTTTAGGACAAATCACAATGAATATGAAGTTTCCATATCCTTCTACAAGTATGAATCATACATAATCAAGCTCAATATATAATTTCTCTTAAAACCGAAAACTTACCAAAATTATCGTCTCGAAAGATGTGTTGCCAAGATGTTGCAACATGTGAGCAGACATCTTCATATTCGCTAAAATCTATAGCCAACAAACATGTGAACATACATCTTTCTGTACACTAAAAATACACCCAGTCTAAACGTAACAAGAGAGAAGATGTTGACATACATAAAGAAACAGGACGCTGAGATGAGAGAGCCAAAAAGACAGATAGAGCTAATGGCCTCTATGCTGAATACAAGAATAGACTCGCAAGAACAGACAAAGTCTGTAACCCTTGAGGTAGAGAAATACACGACAAACCAGAGGTACCAAAAAAAGAAGTCGATCCTCCTTGAGGGAGGGATAAAGAGATGACATTGGCAACAAAGCTTATCCCCGACCTAAGAAATCAGGAACATGAGTCCATAGTTTTAACTAAAAATTGATTCCACAACCCCCCTTTCCTATTGCTATCAAAGTGAGTCTCGAGAAAGTGATTGTTGAATTTCTTGGAAGTTTGGAGGTAAGTGACAAAGACAATGTAGGATTTGCGCGCTAGTCCAATACAAAGTTATGTATGTATTTATGTATCATCATTTGCAATGAAATAAAATAGACATTTTATTACTAATGTGTTATAGTAATAAGTTGAATGTGAATTAATCTGTATCATTGAGTGTGTCATCACTAATAGTAGAACTATAAATCTATATGATTTGTACTTAACAGGTCCCTGGTAGATTAAGCTTCATCAGAACCGACAAGTATGAGGATGACTCTTTATGATCACGCTCTATTGATCATTGGCAATGAGATTGCCAGAGTCAGATCATAGATATCATTTGGGAAATGGTATTGGACGACCCGACCTGAATCTCCGACATAGATATTGTCATGAGCATATTTAGTTGTTGTAGCTTGTCATTGGATCCTAAGACCGAGGAGTCTTTGTGATCACTATATAGTCAATATCCGAGTTTGACATATGCCAAACGTCATCTGTAAAAGGGTAGCCATAACAGTTATGATTAGCTTGGGGACGGGCTATATGGGTGATACGAAACACGGCTAATAGATTTATCCCTCATACTCCGGTATGGGAATGGTATTCGTTTCACCACTTGATGAGAATGTCCGAAAGGAAACGCATGTCTATGCTTATGATACGGGTTATCATTTTTCAGTCATCTCACATATCAAGAAACAGTGATTAATTAAATAAGGATTACGACTCTATGCCTTATGATTAATCAAGATACCTAGTGATAAAATGGATAATGACATGGACGGCATGAGATTAAATTGAATCATTGATAATCATGTACGTTGGGTAATTGTAATGCCTTACTAGAGGATACAAAAACCCATTAGGGGTGCGGTGGGCTTGGCCCTCATAGGCTTCCACTTAGAGGGGCGCGGTGGGCTTGGCCAAAACCCATTAGGGTTTCGGCCCACAAAGCCCAAACCACCACTTTAAGTGGCAGCTAGGGTTTTCTAGAGCCACCACACCTAGCCCTTTTATGGGCTAGATACGTGATTCCTCAAACCCTAATTTTCTCTATAAATAGAGAACCCCATGTGCTGAAAATAAATGCTCATTCCATACCATACCGAAACGCTTCCCAATTTTCTACTCTAATCTTTTTCCATTCCAGTAGGTGGTTTAAGATTAAGTTTTACTAAAACTTGTTTGTTTGTGTGGATACAAATAGAGGGAAGGACTTAAAGTTGCTCCTCATTAGTGATTCGGGCTTGATCTCAAAAGGTATGATTAATTCCCTAATTAATTAGTTTTAATCGTAGATCTATCACATAGTGACGATCCTGACGGGTTCAGAGTTATTTTTCTCTATTTCCGCTGCGTAAATCTCTGATTAAGTCCCTCCGAATCCCAACAGTTGTATTAGAGACGGTCTATTTCCTTAGATATGCGATTTTTGCCTGAATATGCATCTTTCGGTGTTTGGATGACTGCTAGTTTAATTTTTCAATATTTAATTTTCTTTTTTTGGTTTAGAACTGCATAAAAATTAATTTTTATTGAAAAATATAAAATCTGGAAATTTTGGGAATTGTTGGAAATTTTGGATCACCGGACCAGGGGTCTTGGGCCGCCGGATCGGTGACCGGACGGGAGGTGCTGGCCACGGCCATGGCCGTTGATTAGCGACGGGACCGTGGCCATCCCGTCCCCACCACGGCACCGGCCACGGGTTGCCTTGGCAGCTGGTGGGGTGGTGGCAGTGCCTAGGGTTTTCAAACCCTAGGGCGCCGACCACTAGAGCTTCGACCCAAAAGAACATCCTTGGTTTAAGGAGAAAGCGAGGATCAAGAGGTATAACACCTTGAAGGATCTTCATGCCTGCAAAATGGTTGCAAAGATTTCTCTTAACCTCCATATCCTAAAGATGAAGGGATACCTCGATCACCTGACAAGAATAGGTGTTGAGTTGGGAAAAGAGGTGGCTGCAGATATAGTTCTGCAATCCCTTCTTCCTGCATATGATAGTTTCAGTATAAACTATAATATGCATGATATGGACAAGACCATCTCATAGTTACATGGTATGCTTGTAACTGCTGAGAGGAGCATCAATGGTAAGCAAACCAATGATGTTCTTATGGTTAATAAGGGCACCAGCTTCAAGAAGCCTAACGTGTACAAGGGTAAGGCCCCAACACACCTGGCAGGCAAGATAAGGGTGCCTGTTGCTCCTAAACCTCCCAAAGCCCCTGCGGGCAAAGGGAAGGGTAAGGAGAAATAAACTGCATGCTTTTATTGTCAAGAAACTAGGCATTGGAAGAGGGACCGCAAGAATTTCTAGGATGATCAGCGGAAGAGTGGAGGGTCCACATCTTCAGGTATATTCCTTATAGAGTTGAATCTCTGTACTTCTGATTCCTGGGTACTAGATACTGGTGCTGAATCTCACATTTGTACTAATGTGCAAGTGCTGGAAGGTAGAAGAGATCTAGGCAAAGGCGAAGTGGACCTGAAAGTTGGCAATGGAAATAGCGTTGCTGCAACTGCTGTAGGCTCCATTAGTTTTGTTTTGCCTAGTGGGATTGTACTTTTACTATCAAATGTTTATTGCGTACCTACATTTAGTAGGAATATTTTTTCGATTTCTTTGTTGGACATAGAGGGATTTGACTTTTGAATAAAGAATGGAAATTTTAATATTTATCGCAATAATATTTATTATGGTTGTGCTGGTAAAGTTAGAGGTTTATACATATTGAATATTGAAAACTCTAACTCAAGTTCAATCTATAATGTTAATACCAAAAGGTTTAAGTCCGATGACTTAAATCAAACTCTAATATGGCATTGCCGTTTAGGCCACATCAACAAAAAGCGCATATCAGCACTTCACAAGTGTGGACTTTTAAGTCCATTCGAATTCAATTCGATTGAACGATGCGAAGCTTGTTTGATGGGAAGGATGACAAAAGCGTCATTCACAGGCAAAGGTGAAAGGGAGAGTGGCTTATTGGGTTTAATACACTTTGATGTATGTGGACCTATGAGCACTCAAAGCAGGAGAGGGTTTGGGTACTTTATCATATTTACTGATGATTTTAGTAGATATGGTTATGTCTACTTAATGAGACATATGTCCGAGACTTTTGACAAGTTCAAAGAGTTTAAGACTGATGTATAGAACCAAATCGGGAAAAGTATTAAAGCACTTCAGTCAGATCGAGGTGGTGAATACTTATCCCAAGACTTTATTGATCATCTTAGTGATTGTGGGATCGTATCAGAATGGGCTCCGTCAGGAACACCACAATTGAATGGTGTGTCCGAACGGACAAACCGAACCTTGCTGGACATGGTTCGTTCCATGATGAGCCACACTGATCTCCCAATTTCATTATGGGGTTATGCACTAGAGACAGTCGCGTTCGTTTTAAACAAGGCTCTAACGAAGGCAGTGGAATAGACACTATATGAAATATGGCAAAGATTTGGGGTTATGAGGCTTATGTCAAGCGTACGCTTGGCGATAAGCTCGAACCAAAATCTGATAAATGTGTCTTCATAGGGTACCCTAAGGAAACGAGGGGGTACTACTTTTATAAACCAAGCGAGAACAAAGTTTTTGATGCTCGTGGCGGTGTGTTTTTGGAACAAAAAATTGTTTCCAAAAAAGTCAGTGGGAGTACTGTACATCTCGAAAAAAATCGTTATAATTCAGTACAACCCGAAGTAATTCAAGAACCTAATACTGATGGTATAGAAGTAATGGAGCCTGAGCTGGTTGTAGAGACAAAACCGTTTCTTGCTAATATTCCGGAAGGTCCAAGGCGATCTAAAAGAACAAGTCAACCACCAGTCAGATATGGGTTTCTCGTATCTAACGATGGTGATTTGGTAATTTTGGATTAAGATGATCCATAAACTTTTCAGGAGGCCATGGACGGGCCCGACTCTAAGAAATGGTTGGTAGTCATGAAAGAGGAGATGCAATCCATGTCAGATAAGCAAGTCTTGAACTTGGTTGAGCCGTCCACTGCTGTAAAAGCCATAGGTTGGAAATGAGTTTTCAAGGTGAAGACTGATATGGATGGCAAACCTCAAACCTATAAAGCAGGTCTGATTACAAAATTTTATTGGCAAATTCAGGGAATTGACTATGATGAAACATTTTCTCCAGTAGCTATTGTCAAATCGATCTGTGTTCTTCTAGCCATAACTGTGTATTATGAGTATGAGATATGGTAGATGGATGTCAAAATCGCTTTCCTTAACGGGAATCTAACTAAGGATGTGTATATGACACAACATGAGGGTTTTGTCGATCTGAAGAATAAAGGAAAGATTTGTAAGCTGCAGAAATCTATTTATGGATTGAAGCAAGCTTCTCGGAGTTGGAATCTTCGTTTTGATGAAGCTGTGACGGAATTCGGTTCATTAAGAATGAAAATGAGCCATGTGTTTACAAAAAGGCAAGTGGGAGTAAAATTGTTTTTGGTGCTTTATGTCGATGACATATTGCTCATTGGAAACGACATCCCAACCTTGCAACAAACAAAAGTTTGGTTAGGGAAGTGTTTTGCAATGAAAGACTTAGGAGATGATGCTTTTAGGGATCAAGATATATAGAGATCGTACCAATAGAATCTTGGGTCTAAGTCAAAGCACATATTAGATAAAGTATTGAGATGGTACTCAATGAAGGAATTCAAGAAAGGATTCCTTCCCATGGGTCATGACATAAAATTTAGCAAAAATTAGTGTCCGAAGACACCTGATGAGCTAAAGAACTAAGGATGACTTTCTAGTGTACGGGGGTATAGATGGTGAACTAGTGGTCAAAGGGTATACTGACGCTAGTTACCAAACATATCCTGATGACTTTAAAAGTCAGTCTGGATATCTACTCGTATTGAATGATGGTGTTTTCAACTGGAAGAGCCAGAAGCAGGACACGATTGTCGACTCTACGACGGAAGTTGAGTACATAGCTGCTTCATTGTTAGGATTATGCCCTAGTCCAATGTAATTCCTCAATCTATATTGTAATGTATATTATTTTTTCGATCTAATAAAAGGCATTATATTACTAATGTGTTGTAGTAGTATATCGAATGTAATAAGATCCTATGCTTTTGTTTGATTCTCATGGTTATTTCAATCCGCTGCATGAATTTAATCTATAGAACCCATGGGAATCCCTTTCAGTGGTATCAGAGCATGAGTTAATTTTGTGTTTAATTCAATATGCATGATCTGATTTTAATTTATATGCTCATCGTTTAAATATGCATTAAATTGAAAAAAAATCAGATTTTAATTGTTTTGAAAAATTGAAAAAAAAATTATTTTCGGGCTCTTTCGGGTTAGCCATGGCCGAGCCATGGCTAACTAGGGTCGAGACCCTTGGTGGACCATGGAATGCCCTAGGGCAGGCCATGGTCGGCACCAAGGGCCGACCAAGTTGCCTACTGGCGACCATGGTCTGACCTCACGGGCAACTAGCGTCTGCCCAAGGGGCGACAATGGTAGCCCTCGCGGGCCACCATGGTTGCTCCTGTGGGCGACCACAGTTAGTCCCGCGGGATACCATGGCAGCCCTCGCGGGCCACCATGGTTGCCTCTGCGGGTGACCTAGGTTTGGCCGGTTCGACTCGACCAGATTCGAGCTGAACCGACCGATTTGCGAGAATATTTAAAGCCCTAAAATCTTTTAATTTTCAGATTTGTGTCGGTTTCGATCAACCAGCATGAACCGGTTCAAAATTCAATTAATTAATTAAACCATCCAGTTTCGATAAACCGGAATTTTTCCACACTTAAGAAAGATAAAATTTCAAAAAATTTGTTGTTTGACAAGCATGACGAGTGATCAGATGATCTTTGATAACATGATGTATATCTAAGCCCTCTCGACATGTATGTTTTAATTTCGGTTTTGCAACATGCGTGTTGCAAAGTTTTTGGTTGTAGTAAATACAGCCTGCGTGTCGTGATTTATATTTATGTCATTTTAATTAAATTTATAATCACGAAGACCAACGCAAGATACAAGTCAAGAGGAAGACTCGAAGTTTGGAGGAGACTCGAAGCCAGTGGGAGTCCCCAAGAATGGAGCAAGTTTGGACTTTGAAGACCAAGTCTTTAGGATCAGTTTTGCTAGATTCTTCGGAACCTAGGATGGGCTTAGCTATGCATAATTTACCGTTACATTTGTATGTTGTATATGTATGAATATATGATAGTTTTTGTATACAAGTTTATGTATGATTAGCTATCACCCACATGCAAAGATTAAAAAATAGTATTTAATCAGACTTGCATGTAACCTGATAAGGGATCATCTTTGCATGGATTTGCAATTGATGATCCCATATTAAGATTGTATCGATATATAATCAAACTGTTATAATTCACTTAAACGCAAGTAATTACAAGTCAAGCGTGATACCATCCAAGTTTGGGGACTCAAAAGGGCTTTGAGCCAATGGATGTCGGTATGCCTCCGCCTAATTCATAGAGGAGAAGTCTGGATGAGATTGGTAGTTCTGTGTGGGTGTGTGCGCCTCCGCGTAGTAGCCACATTAGTTCTGTCCATAGTTCAAGCTTTGTAGACTTCTCTACGATTGTCAGCTAGGGCTGACCTAGAGTATCAGTATAAGGTATGCTACGTACTTACAGTATAAACCCTAGCCAGGAACTACATGGTCTTGTAGATGGATGTATTCCTACCTTCATGATCTCAATTGGAGCAATGAACCTCCGTTTACTTCAATTGAGGGTATGATAGGATCCTGGTTCAGATTTTAATGTTAGAATCAGAAAAGTGTTTTATAACTAAGTTCCACCCTTCGAGCAAGTCCATGCTCGGTGTCGTTGTCTTCTTGGACGGAGTTGTGAATCTTCAATCACAAACAAAAACCCTAACCGACCCAAACACTTAGTCTTCGCGACTCAAGGTTTGATCGAAGCAAAAGGTCCGTTCTAGCGAATATTCATCAGCCTCTCAACACGCCGATAGTGCACGGTTAAGAGCTTTGAGAAATCTTGCAGGTTAGAACAAGAACGGATACTGCTAATGGGAAGCCAAGGGCTTTTTATAGCAGCTCACATTCCTAATCCTTCTTGGATCAGGAACAGGAAAGTCAGGCAAGTTGTTGCCGCCTTCCACGACAGCTGGAAGTCGTCTTGCCTGTTTCTGACTTCCTGAATAAATCAGGCAAGTATAGTTGCCGCCTTAGTTGCCTCTTTTCGCTGACGTGTAACTGCCAGCTGGAAGTCGCCTGACTTGTCGACGTCACTCTCTTGTGCTCCAAGTCTTCGTGGCGCCTTTCTTCTTTCGCTCCAAGCTTTGTCGAAATAGGAAAGTTTCGGACTTTCCTAATCTGCGGCTCGTAACAAGTCGCTCCACATGTCATGTAACATGTTGCTCGACTTCTTACTTTTGCGCTAAAAAATCATGCCAACTATTAAACGTAGCAACAATCTCCCCCTTTGGCAATTTTTTAGGCAAACACCTTTTTGTAAGCCCATCGTCATCTTGTGGCAGTTACGCACAGCAAGTGATTTATCTTGTGGCAGTTACGCACAACAAGTGATGTGACTTCTTTACTCCAAGCAGGCACATCGTCGTCACCTTGAGGCAGTTACGCACACAGCAAGTTTCATGACTTCCGATGCGACTTCTTGTGCGGCTTCTAGTTTTATCTTCTGGAGCAGGTTCTGGAGCGGCGACTTCTATGTACATCTTTCGGCGCGACTTCTGGCGTCGTATCACATTTATCTCTCCCTGTTTGTCTAATAATATTGCCAAAGGCAATCTCATAACCTAAATTTGTCTAAACAGCAGGGTAAAAGAGAAATAGCTCACACCATGAGCAAATAAATGGCTCAAACACGAGCTCAAATCCAGGTCAATCAAGAGCAAATATCCCAAAAAAATAAACACTCATAATGTGCGGAAAGTAACTCGGACAAACCCCGAGAATTTAATAGTGTGTGTGGGACAAAGTTATCATAGCAAATTTTAGAGAATTACTAAAACGACGTGGAGTCGTTATCTTCTTCTTCAGTAGTAGCAGTAGTAGCAGCAGATCGGAGGTCTTCTAGAAGGACTTCAGAGGCGACTTTGCGAGTTGAGAGCGTGGCAATTGACTTCTCCAGATCAGCAATCACTTCCATCAATTCTTCCTGCATCCTAGCGCCAATTGGTCCTGAGGGACGAGAGCTTGATCCAGCTCCTGGAGTTTTGGCCATAGGAAGTCCAAGGTCCTTCAACTGCTGCCCTTCAAAGTTCTTGAGATTGATGGCTAGAGGCAGTGGCTTTTTACCCGGAATATCCGACTCTCGGACAATGTTAGGACATTGTTGGAGAAGGATACCGGTGATTAGCGAAGGGAACCCGATTGGAAGTTTGATTGCACATGATTTGGTGTGCTTAACTAGATGGTCAATTATGTAAGCGCCAAAATCAATGGGAGATAGAGTACCTATTTGGTAAATGAGTTTTGCCAGCTCTGTTTTGATGCTTGACCCATGTGTAGAGGGTGCCCAGTTAGCCAGACCGATGCGGTAGAGAATAGAATATTTTGCTGTGAGCTCGGTT
Source organism: Geranium rotundifolium (assembly GCA_963920655.1). Lineage (NCBI taxonomy): Eukaryota > Viridiplantae > Streptophyta > Magnoliopsida > Geraniales > Geraniaceae > Geranium > Geranium rotundifolium. The sequence goes on from OY987312.1 coordinate 25,499,427, forward strand.
GCTGCAATGGTGTCCTTAACTGGCCATCCCTTCTTACGTCCTCCGGTTATTTCGACCGCTACTTTGTCCAAGTGCGGGACTTCCGGAGTTACTTCTGGGTCATCTCTGCCAAGGTATGTGTTGATGGTTGAGGCAGAGACTTCGAAGCATTCCCCCCGAACAAACACCTTTCGGTATTCAGCATCTTCAGGGTCATCGAACTCGCTTGATAGATTGACGATAAACTCCTTAACCAAAGTCGGGTAGAATGGGCCAATATTTATGACCGTGTTGGTCAGGCCAACTCTACAATTGCATTTATCCCTTGTGCTTCAGTGGAGAGTTCTCTTTCTGGATAAATTTTCCGTTGATAGACATACTGCCGCTTAACGGCATTGTCTACAGAGTGGAAAGAGACGTTGTCTGTGGGTGCCTTCGGTACATACTTGGGGAGCTTCTGCCCTCCTAATGTCTTCTTCACCTATGGTAGCACAATTAGGGTGTCTTCTTCTTCAGATTCTTTTTCTTCAGGGACAGAGGTTGCTGCTGTGGTTACTGACTTCTTTCTTGACTTCTTCGGCTGTTTGGACGCCGAAGCTTCTCCTTTTTCTGTTGCTTTCCTTTTTGGGGTCAATCTTCTCTGAGTTTGAGTTTCTTCTTCTTCATCAACCAACCTTTGTGTTGGTAGTTTCCTTCTTACAGCCTTCTTGGGCACAGTTTCTTCCTTTTCCATGGTTTCACTATCGACACTTTCTTTGACAGTTTCCTCTAAAAGTTGAGTGACTTCTGGAATGACTTCAGGATTATCATCACGCCCTGAATCATTGTTCGGGGCGACAAGGGAACTTCCTTCCTTTTGCAAGTCCTCGTTTAGAGGAGATTTCTCTGGTGCTGGTGTCGACTTAGAGAGGCTAGGTTGGTCCTCGGTGCTAGTGCCGTGGTCTTCAGGAACAAGGGTTTCTAAACCCTCTTCAGGCAGGCTTTCTTCCAAGTTTTCTTCAGAGAGGATAGCAGATTTACCTCGTGTTGGAGTCAGAGTAGAGAGAGAAGCGTCTTCTTCAATGTTTGCAGAAGCGGCTAGAGTGTCGTCCTTCTCAGCGACGAGGATTGTGTCTTCCGGCGTAAAAAATGGGGGCGAGCTTGTTACATCCTGAGGTACTGCCGAAGTTTCCCCTAAGCCTCTTCCTCCTCGGATCCTTACTCCATGCTTGGTTCTAGTCGATTTGGAGGCAGATAATTTCTTGGCAATGACTTTTGCCCTCATCTTTGCTCGAAGTACTTTTGAAGCAGATGGTATTCTACCGCTGCGAGTACCAACCATTTAGCTAGGATTTTGGTCTTTGTGGGGGTAAGCAAATTTTTGTCTGAACTTTTTGATCTGACAAACCCTAGCGATTTCAAATGATGGAGAAGGTGCAGAGTCTGTGGAAGTTGAACAGAATGATTTTTGATAGGTGGATATTCAGATCGTAATCGTTCTCAAAATTTAAAAAGGACTAACGGGCTTTTGATAAAAGGATTTGGGCCCGGCTTGATTTTGTGGACCCTGTTTGGTCCTGATCGAGAGAAAGATTAAAATCAACTAAAATCTCTTCCTCTTCTTACTTGACTTCTGACTATTCTAGACAGCAAAGTCCGAGGGTCGACCTCAGACTTTCAAACCTTTTGGCATCCAACGCCTTTGTAAATATGTCTGCGACTTCTTTCTTGGTGGGTAGGTATTCGAGCTTTATTTTCTTGTCTTCTACAAGCTCTCGAATAAAGTGGTGCCTGATATCAATATGCTTTGTCTTGCTATGCTGCACTGGGTTCTTCGAGATGTTGATTGCACTGATGTTGTCACAGAACAGAGTCATGACTTCTTGCTTGACTCCATATTCTGCCAACATTTGTTTCATCCAAAGAAGTTGAGTACAGCTACTTCCAGCTGCGATATATTCAGACTCAGCAGTAGACAAAGCAATACAATTTTGCTTTTTGCTGAACCATGATACAAGGTTGTTCCCCAGGTAAAAACAACCTCCAGAGGTGCTTCTTCGATCTAGTGTGCTTCCCGCCCAGTCAGCATCACAATATCCAACCAGAGTAGGAGAGGTATCAAAGGAATATAGTAATCCCAATTCAGAGGTTCCTGAGATGTACCTTATGATCCTCTTTGCATGAGCCAAGTGACTGACTTTTGGATTGGCTTGATATCTAGCACAGACTCCCACAGAATAAGCAATGTCGGGTCGACTTGCTGTCAAATAGAGGAGACTTCCTATTATGCTTCGATAAAGACTTTGATCAACTGGTTCTCCCATCTCGTCCTTTGTGCACTTGTCATGTGTGGCAATAGGAGTCCTTTTGTGCGAAGCCTTTTCTAACCCAAACTTCTTGACAATGTTCTTTGCGTATTTGCTCTGGGAGATAAATATTCCATCTGACATCTGCTTGATCTGGAAGCCTAGGAAATATGTGAGCTCTCCGACCATACTCATCTCAAATTCAGACTGCATGTGTTGAACGAAGCGTTTCACCATCTTGTCTGACTTTCCTCCAAATACAATGTCGTCGACATATATTTGAGCAATCATGATGTCCTTTCCTTCCTTCTTCACAAAGAGAGTTTTGTCTACTCCCCCTTGAATATAGCCATTCTGTACAAGGAATTGGGTAAGACGTTCATACCATGCTCGTGGAGCTTGTTTGAGACCGTAGAGAGCTTTCTTTAGCTTGTAGACATAGTGCGAAGAGTCATGGTCTTCGAATCCCTTTGGTTGGGCTACATAGACTTCTTCGTTTAGATTACCATTAAGGAAGGCACTCTTTACATCCATCTGATAGAGTTTGAAGTGCAGATGACATGCGATGCCGAGAAGAAGTCGTATGGCTTCCAGTCTGGCAACCGGAGCAAAGGTTTCTTCAAAGTCGACTCCTTCGACTTGTGTGTACCCTTGAGCCACCAGTCTCGCTTTGTTTCGAGTGATGTTTCCTTGTTCGTCATATTTGTTTTTGAATATCCATTTTGTCCCGATGACATTGACATTGTCAGGTTTGGGTACAAGTTCCCAGACTTCATTCCTTGCAAACTGAACCAATTCTTCTTGCATCGCGCAGACCCAATACTCATCATTTATGGCCTCTTGTATATTCTTTGGCTCAATTTTTGAAATAAAGCACATGTTACCTATCAACTCTTGGTAGTCAAGGGCTGCTTTTTGACGAGTTCGAACTCCCTCATTAATGTCTCCAATTACATCCTGGGGTGGATGATACTTCTGAATTCTTCTTGATGGAGCTGTTTGCCTTGTGGGAGTTGCTTCTTCATCCGGGATGATTTGGCTTTCGTCTTCAGACCCTTTGTTGCGCTCATCGTCCTTGACTTCCGGTCTAACTTCTCCTCTGACTTCTGGTCTGACTTCTCCTGAGAGATTTAGGACTTCTTCGTCCTCGTCACTGGATTGCTCGTTGCTGTCATCGATCACGACATTGATGGATTCCATGATAGTCCGGGTGCATTTGTTGAATACATGAAAAGCCTGACTCTTTCTGGAGTATCCGAGGAAGATGCCTTCTTCGCTTTGAGGATCCAATTTGCGTTGCGGTTCCCTATCTGCGAGTATGTAGCAGACTGATCCAAACACATGGAAGTATTTGACATTCGGCTTTCTCCCCCTCCATATTTCATAAAGAGTGAACGAAGTTCCAGGGCGGAGTGTCACTCTATTATGAATATGGCATGCCGTATTCAAAGCTTCAGCCCAGAAGTGTTGCGGGATGTCTTTGGCTAACATCATGACTCTTTCCATCTCTTGAAGTGTGCGATTCTTCCTTTCAACGATTCCGTTTTGCTGAGGAGTGATGGGAGCAGAAAATTCGTGGGCAATTCCTTCAGCATCACAAAATTTTGCGAAGCTGATGTTTTCAAACTTCTTTCCATGATCGCTCTGAAGTCGAACGACTTTCCCAATAACTTCTCCCTTTTCTCGTTGAACTCTTCGACATAAGGCTTCAAAGACTGAGAAGATATCTGACTTCTCTCGAATGAAATCTACCCATGTGTACCTTGAGAAGTCGTCTACACATACAAATATGTACTTCTTTCCTCCTAGACTTTCTATTTACATGGGTCCCATAAGGTCAACATGAAGAAGTTCTAGAACACGAGAAGTAGTAAGATGTTGTACCTTCTTGTGTGACGTCTTGACTTGTTTCCCAATTTGGCATTCTCCACAGATTTTTCCTTCAATGATCTTGAGGTTGGGAACTCTGATGATAGCCTTTTCAAAGAGAATCTTTTGCATACTCCTCAAATTGATGTGACCAAGTTTTTGATGCCATAGTTTTGTCTCTTGAGCTTTGGATAAAAGACACTTGGTTGGCAAGGTACTGACTGTTGGAGACCATAGATAACAGTTGTCAAGGGACCTGTGGCCTGTCATGACTTCCTTGTTTTGTTCGTCTTTGACCGAGCACTTGTCGCGAGTGAAGTGGACATCCAGATCTAAATCACATATCTGGCTCATGCTGATGAGGTTTGCTGTGAGGCCTTCTACTAACAGAGCTTCTTTCAGACATGGAGAGTTGGGAAGATTGAGTTTCCCTTTCCCGAGCACTCTAGCTTTTACTCCATCTCCAAAAGTGACGAATCTATTCTTGCATGGTATTAAAGTGACCAAGAAAGAGCTATTACCCGTCATATGTCGAGAGGATCCACTATCGAAGTACCAATCGTTGCTGGTTGAGGCTTTTAAAGCGGTGTAAGCGATGTTAGCTTGATAGTTGACCTCTTTGACTCGCCATTCCTTCTGAGGTTGGCTTTTCTTGATGGTGGTCCTTTTCTTGACCGAGCTCTTCCCATATAGCTGATAGTAGAAGGGTCGAATATGTCCTCTTGGTCCACAGTGATGACAAACCCAGTTGTGTCTTTTGATCTGGGTTTTTGAAGCAGCCAGAGTAAGAGGCTTTTTGGTTACCTGGTCAGCCGTGAAGTTAGGTGACTTCTGACGAGACTTCTGGGGGACAGACTTCTGAGGAACGAAGATGGTGTGCGATGATGAGGCTTCTTTTGAATATCCAAGACCTTCCATATTCCTTGATGGTTTCCCGATCGAAAGAATTTGATCCAGAGTGTCAGTACTTGGATTCATCATCTTTACAGACTTGGTGACCTGCTCTAACTTGCCTTTTAATCGAGCAACTTCCTTTTTGAGATCAATGGTCGTCTCAAGAAGTCTTGACTTGTCTTCATTACCTGAGAGTCTTCAAGCCACTTGACATATCATTCGTTGTAAGCATTGTTGAGAGTCTCATCGGATAGCTCATCATCAGAGTCATACTTCTTTGAGCTTTCAGCTGTTTGATCTATTGTGGAGGAAGTGAAAGCCACATAGTTACTTGTTTGCTCAAGGTCACTGTCTTCCTCATCTTCATCGTCAGTTAGAGAGGCATTGAATCCCTTCTTCTGTTTCTTCAAGAAGTTGGGACATTCTCTTTGCAAGTGTCCATACCCCTCACATTCAAAGCACTGAGCGCCTTTGCCTGATCGTTCTCCTCGTCCTCCATCGTTAGCCGTGTTGTCGAGCTTCTGAAACTTGTGCTGTGGCTTGTCTCTGACTTCTCGGGTGACTTTTCTTCCTGTCATCTGGCCAAATCTTTTGATGACTCTGTTGTAGTTTTTGGCCAGCATGGCGATAGTTTCTTCGATGTCACTATCCGACTCAGACTGTGTTGAGTTCTTCTGATTAGAACTTTTGAAGGCCACACCTTTATGTTTCTTCTCAATAGGAGGTAGGGAGAGCTCGAAAGTCATTAGTGAGCCCATGAGTTCATCAAACTTCAGCGTCTTCAAGTCATGGACTTCTTCGATGGCAGTGATCTTCATCTTGAATCTGGGACTTAGGGCTCTCAGTGTCTTTCTAACCAAATCTTCATCGGTCATAGGCGTGCCAAGTGAATATGATTCATTGGCCAGATCCTTGATGCGCACATTAAACTCCGCAATAGTCTCATCGTCATTCATGGTCAGAGCCTCAAAGTTAGTTGTGAGGTACTGTAACTTCTGCTCTTTGACTTTTGAAGTACCCTCGTAAGCAACCGCAAGTGTGTCCCAGGCAATCTTGGCACTTGTGCATGTGTTGATGAGTCGAAACACATTCTTGTCTACTCCATTAAAGATAGCATTGAGTGCACGAGAATTACCTAGGGCGGCTTCATCTTCTTCCATGCTCCACTCCTTTTCTGGTTTGATGCTGGTTTGATTTCCATGAGCATCAGCATAGTAAGGTTCCTCCCATCCATTGATGATAGACTTCCAGGTTTTGCTGTCGAGGGACTTCAAGAAAGCACACATCCGTGCTTTCCAATATCCATAGTTTGTTCCGTCGAATACCGGCGGACGATTGACAGATCCTCCTTCCTTTGAATTCATATTAGCTACTCAGATTTGCAGGAAAATCACCTAAGAGATTAAGGTGCCTCCTCTGATACCAATTGAAATTCTGAATCATAGCCGAGTCAGTAAGTCGAACACAAAGTCCGTAACTTGTGTATCGACTTCTTGTGGAAACAGTAAACAAAGTAATAGACAGATAATAATCACGACACAAGAGATGATTACCCAGTTCGGTGACTCCACACCTACGTCTGGGGGCACTTTTCCAGTGGAAAGGTTTTTCACTATCAGGTAGTCAATAGTACAACTTCAAGCCCAACTAGCTATCACACAAGCTATTGTCCTAAGCTACTATAGATCTCACCATGAATCGCCTCGACCAGGAGCCTCTCCCCCTGTCTTTGAGATTCCCTCAATTCCACCCTTCGAGCAAGCTCCTATGCTCGGTGTTGTTGTCTTCTTGGACGGAGTTGTGAATCTTCAATCACAAACAAAAACCCTAACCGACCCAAACACTTAGTCTTCGCGACTCAAGGTTTGATCGGAGCAAAAGATCCGTTCTAATGAATCTTAATCAGCCTCTCAACACGCCGATGGTGCACGGTTAAGAGATCTGAGAAATCTTGCAATTGTTAGAACAAGAACGGATGACTGCTAATGGGAAGCCAAGGGCTTTTTATAGCAGCTCACATTCCTAATCCTTCTCGAATCAGGAACAGGAAAGTCAGGTAAGTTGTTGCCGCTTTCCATGACAGCTGGAAGTCGTCTTGCCTATTCTGACTTCCTGATGAAATTAGGCAAGTCTAGTTGCCGCCTATCACTGACGTGTAACTGCCAACTGGAAGTCGTTTGACTTGTCGACGTCACTCTCTTGCGCTTCAAGTCTTCGTGCCGCCTTTCTTCTTTCGCTCCAAGCTTTGTTGAAATAGGAAAGCTTCAGACTTTCCTAATCTGCGGCTCGCAACAAGTCGCTTCACATGTCATGTAACATGTTACTCGACTACTTACTTTTGCGCTAAAAAATCATGCCAACTATTAAACGTCGCAACACCACTAATAGTAGAACTATAGATCAGAAAGAATTACATTTGATGAGTCCCTGATCAGCTAAGCTTCTTTATGAAGCGATCAGTATGAGACTAACTCCTTGTGATCATGCTCTACTGATCATGGCAAAGTGCGTGCCGGAGTTATATCATAGATACCATGACGTCGATGATATCGGACAACCCGATTGTGAGTATGCTGCATAGATCCAGTCATGAGATACTCACATATCGTAACTTGTCATTATATCCTAAGACCAAGGAGTCTTTGTGTACACTATGTAACGAATACCTAAGTTTGATCTAGTCTAACGTTATCTGTAAAAGGGTAACTATAACGGCTTTGATTGGCTTTGATATTGATTGCACTAGTGAACTCGAATGGCGTCTGAAGGATTTATCACTCATACTTCGGTATGAGAAAGATATCCGTTTAGGCCACCTGATGAGTATGACTGAAGAAAGAGCACGGCCGTTAGTATCAGTTTTCAGTCATCTCAGATATCAAGAAACAATGATTGATAAATTAGGATGACCATTCTATGCCTATTGATCAATCTGGATATCGGTTTGATAAAAGGACAGTGACATGTACGGTAACAGGTTAAGTCGAATAATCGATAATCACGAACATTGGATAATCATAATGTCTTGCTAGAGGCCACTTATGATGGAAAGGGTAAATTAGTAATTTTACCAGTCTGCCAATTATTCGTGAGCCTAGAGGGTCACACGCATTAAGCACGATACATGACAACAATTATGGATGAAAATTGAGAACGATTCAGTAGTTTTCTGGCCTAAGGTTTTAACCAGACGGTTGAAGAAATCAATTCGAGGAAATTGAGCCGTCTTGTCAAGTTAGAACTCAAGTTAATGGGTTTAATTTGGGTTTTAGTCAAACGGGCTTAAAGCCCATTTAGGGATTTAAGTTATGAATGGGAACAAATGCAAATAAGAGTTTATGAAGGATAGATATGCAATTTTAATTTGAAATTCAATTTTAATTTTCAAATTAAAATCACATAATATCTTCCATTATCTTCTCTAATTTTCAGCAACTAATCCCATCACTCTCTCCCTCTCATGGCTGAATTCTCTCTCCCCTCTCATCCTCTATTGTTTTCAAGCTTCTCTTCAAAACTCATAGCAAAAATTTGAGTGAAAACCTTCTTCGGTTATCGTGCTTGTGTGGACCTAATAGAGAAACACTAAGCTTGTGTTTTCATCGATTAGAAGAGGTAATTTTCAGATTCAAAAAGGTATATATAACATGTTGAATTTACATTAAGATCATAGCTTGCATCGATCACCACGGTTACATAATGTCCGCTGCATGATATTTATCGATTGGAACCCGTGGTGATCTCTTTCAGTGGTATCAGAGCCTGGTTGTTATGTATTCTTCTACATGTTTAAATCTGATTTTTTTTTTGAGTTTATATATGTTCATCACCTTAGCATGCATGTGAATCAAAAAAAAATTCAGATTTGATTGATTTTGGAAAATTGGAAAAAACTTTTTTTGGTGTTTCAGGTTAGCCATGGCCGAGCCATGGCCGACCAGGTCGAGACCCTTGGTGGACCATGGAATGCCCTAGGGCAGACCATGGTCAGCACCAAGGGCCGACAAGGGTCGCCTACGGGCGACCATGGAAGCCCTCGCGGGCTACCATGGTCGCTGCCGCAGGCGACCACGGTCTGCCCATTCGGGCGACCATGGCAGCCCGTGAGGGCCACCATGGTTGCCTCGCGGGCGACCAGAGTCTGCCCTAGGGGTGACCATGGCTGCCCTCGCGGGCTACCATGGTCGTTCCTGTGGTCGGCCACGGGCAGCCCCGCGGGCGACCTCGGTAGCCCTCACGGGCCACCGTGGTTGCCTCCGAGGGCGACCTCGGTTGAGCCGGTTCGGCTCGACCAGATTCGAGCTGACCCGGTTGGTTAGCAAGAATATTTTGAAACTAAAAAAAAATTACTTTTCAGATTTGGTTCGGTTTCGATAAACCAGCGAGAACCGGTTCAAAATTCAATTAATCAGTTAAACCGTCCGGTTTCGATAAACCAGAATTTTCCACACTTAAGAAAGATAAAGTTTGGAAAATTTATTTGTTTGATAAGCATGTTGATTGTATACATGGTCTTTGATAACATGATGTTTTCCACATGATGCTAGCTAAGCCCATTAGATTTGAATTTTAATTTCGGTTTTGCAACCTGCGTGTTGCTTAATTTAGGGTTGTAGTAAATACGACCTGCGTGTCGTGATTTGTATTTCATTTTATTTTGTAATCACGAAGACCGACACAAGAATCAAGTCAAGAGGAAGACTCGGATTGGAGGAGGCTCGAAGCCAGTGGGAGTTCACATGAATGGAGCAAGTTTGGATCTTGAAGACCATGTCTTTAGGATCAATTTTGCTAGATTCTTAGGAACTTAAGATGGGCTTAGCTATGCATATTTTATCGTTACATTTATATGTTTGAATGTATGAATGTATAATAGTTTAAATATACAAGTTTATGTATGATTTGCTATCACCCACATGCAAAGATTAAAATCGGAATTTAATCAGACTCGCATGTAACCGGCTAAGGGATCATCTTTGCATGGATTTGCAATTGATGATTCCAGATTAAGATTGTATCGATATACAATCAGACTTTTATAATTCACTTAAACGCAAATAATTACAAGTCAAGCGTGATACCATCCAAGTTTGGGGACTCAAAAGGGCTTTGACCCTATGGATGTCGGTACGCCTCCGCGTAACATTCATAGAGAAAAAGTCTGGATGAGATGGGTAGTTTTGTGTGGGTGTGTGCGCCTCCGCGTAGTAGTCACATTAGTTCTATCCATAGTTCAAGCTTGGTAGACTTGTCTTCGATTGTCAGCTAGGGCTGACCTAGGGTATCAATATAGGGTATGCCGTGTACTTTTAGTATAGACCCTAGCCAGGAATTACATGGTTTTGTAAATGGATGTATTCCTACCTTGATGCTCTCAATTGGAGCAGTGAGCCTCCGTTCACTTCAATTGAGGGTATGATAGGATCCTGGTTCAGATTCTAATGTTAGAATCAGACAAGTGTTTTATAACTAAATCTCCAACTTGAATTTTAATTAATTTTACCATGTAGAACTAATAGGCAAACAAAACACAAAGGAGTAATAGCGCACGAAGAGTCCAGATTGAGGACAAACTTAAGAGTGTGAATTACTCAAATTGGAATACAAACTTGAGGCTTGTACTCAAGCATGAACGCAAGTAGTATATCCTTACCAAGGAACCTCCTGTTGAGCCACCGCTGAACGCCAATAGGGCACTAAGGATACTTATCAAAGTTCCTTAGTAACCAAATCGACGTGCCATGCATTATGGTGGGCAGTAGGATGCCAGAGTTATAGAAGCAGTTCAGGAACGTTTCAGATGACCCTCATACATTTAAGGCAGAGGTCAAGGAAATGTTCAAAGAGAAAGCTCGTGTCGAAAGATATGATACTTTCATAGAACTTAACTCTTGCAAACTTAAGGCCGAAGCCCTGTTAGTCCCCATGTCACGAAGATTTAATGTCTTCAGGAGCATCTAACAAGACTCGGTTTTGATAATCAGGTGGAAACGGCTGCGAATTTTATGTTGCTGTCACTTCCAGATACATATAGTGATTTCATAGTAAATTACAATATGCATGACATGGACAAGTCCTTAACAGAGCTTCATGCGATACTTGTGACCACTGAAAGAACCTCAAGGGCAAGACCAAGGAGGTCCTTATGGTCAACAAGAAGGTCAGCTTCAAGAAAGCTGATCAGGGTAAGGGTAAGGCTCCTGAGCACCTTGCAGGGCAGTTCAAACACCCCAAGCGTCCAAAAGTTCAAGCAGCTCCCAAAGTTGATGTGAAGATTAAGGACAAAATGGAGGAGATCTGCCATCATTGCAATGAGCCAGGACACAGGAATAAGGGATTGTAAACAAATACAAGGATCACGTGAAGAAGAGTGGGTATCCACGTCTTCAGGATCAGATATTTACGTTGGTAATCTTAATCGGTATAACGTAAATAAAAAAAGGCGTAAATCTGATGATTTAAACCAAGTTATAATCTGGCATTGTCATTTAAGGAACATAGGCGAGAAACGCATTTCAACACTTCACAAGTGTGGACTTTCAGTCCGTTTGAATTCACTCAAAATGAAAGATGCAAGTCTTGCCTAATGAGCGAAAAACGCATTTCTACACTTCACAACTGTGGACTTTTAAGTCCGTTTGAATCCACTCAAACTGAAAGACGCAAGTTTTGCCTAATGGGCAAAATGACAAAGGCACTTTTCACAGGTTTATGTGAAAGGCGAGTGACTTGTTAAGTCTAATACATTCCGACGTATGTGGACCAATGAGTACTCAGGCCAGAAGAGAGCTCAACTTATACTTGACTCATGAAATGGCCGCATTCATTTTTAATCGGGCTCCGATGAAGACAACGATAGTACACGTTGTGACAGTCTTTCTATCTCCCATTACTGTGAATGCGTGCGCCTCCGCGTAGTATTCATTGGGATGCGAGCTGAATAAGGTAATCAGTTCTATTTGGATGCGTGCGCCTCCGCGTAGTAGCCAAATAAGAGATGGACCAGAGTCACAGAAGGTACACCACATGACACTCATTACGTCTCCCGTTACTGTGGATGTGTGTGCCTCCGCGTAGTATTCATTGGGATGGGAGCGGGATGAGATGGTCAGTTCTATTTGGATGCGTGCGCCTTCGCGTAGTAGCCAAATAAGAAATGGGCCATAGTCATACATGGTGTGGAAAACATCCTAGTATGTTTTCCCTAAAAGATTTGGGTAGCAGAGATGCAGACATCCAAATCAGACAAATGTATCTTTGTAAGGTATCCTTAAGAAACTAAGAGATACAACTTCTACATACCCAGCGAGTACAAAGTCTTTGTTGCTCGAGGAGGGGTATTTTTGGAGAAATATTTTATTTCTAAAATAGCTAGTGGGAGTCCTGTGCATCTTGAAGAAATTCGAGAGGATACAGAACAGCCTGAAGCAATTCAGGAGCCTGCTATGCAAGATGTAGAAGTACTTAGGCCTCAGATGGTCGCCGATGAAGAATCAATCCCTACAGAAATTCCAGATGGTCTAAGGAGGTCTGAAAGATCTCGTCATGTTCCAGACAGATATGGCTTCACAGCCACTGAGGGAAATGACGTGATGTTGGTGGATCAAGATGATCCAGAAACCTTCAGACAAGCTTTAACCAGTCCAGACTCCGAAAAATGGTAGAATGCCATGAGTGAGGAAATGAAATCCATGTATTTCAACCAAGTCTGGTGCTTGGTTGATCAAACCCCTGGGATAAAACCCATCGGTTCTGAGTGGGTCTATAGGATCAAGACCGACATGGATGGAAATCCTCAGACCAATGAGGCTAGGATGGTTGTAAAAGGTTATTGTCAGATTCAATGCATGTATTATGATGACACTTTTTCACCAGTAGCAATGGTCCGATTGATAGCATTTGTGCCCTAGTCCAATTGCTATTAGCCTGTAAACGTCTATGTACATTATCATCGTTTATAACATATATATAAAACGGCTTTGTATTACTTATGTGTTGAAGTAATATGTTAAGCATGATCTGATTTATGACCACTAAAGTAGTAGAACCATAAATCTGTACGGATCACACTTAACAAGTCCCTGGTCAAAACATGCTTCCTAAGAAGCGACCAGTATGAGGATGGTTCTTAATGACGTAGTTCTACTTGTCATAGGGATGAGGGATCCTGGAACCATATCATAGATATCATGAGGTGATTGATATCGGACGACCCGCTTTGAATAGTGTTTTCATAGATTAAGCCATAAACATATTCAAATGCGATAGCTTGTCACGGCATCCTTAGACCAAGGAGTCTTTGTGATCACTATGCAATGAACGTACGGCTTTAACTTGCGCCAAACGCTTTCTGTAAAAGGATTGCTATAAAGGGCATGATTGGGTGGCGGAACGGGTTGCATGAGTGACACGAAAGACGGCTAAGGGATTTATCCCTCATACTACGGTATGGGAAAGATATCCGTTAGAAGGCCTCTTGATATCGGACTGACTGATAGAGCATGGCCATGCCAATGATACGGGTTATCAGTTCTCAGCCATCTCGCATATCAAGTAACAATGATTGATAGAACAAGGGAGACAACTCTATGCCTTGTGATCAATCGGGATATCTAGAGATAACAGGATGGTGACTTGTACGCACAAAGGTTAAGTCGAATCATCGATCATCATGCACCTTGGGTAATCATAATGTTTTACTAGAGACCACTTATGATGGATCGGGCAAGAGCGATCTTTTGCGCCGATCTGCATACGGTGGCATGAGCCTAGAGGGTCACACACATACAAGGCGGATAACTTGAGACAAGGAAACATTGATGTTTCTTGAGGAGTAATATATAGACAAAACTGGAGGTTTTGTGCCATAGGTTCGGTTTGAGAGAATAATTAGCGAATCGAGAAAAATTGAGTTTTTCGTCGATATCGCGTCGGACTTTGTTTGATAAGTGACGACAAAAGGGTCGGGCGATTTTTGGACACGGCATGAGACAACACGGGAGGGCCCATTGGGCTCGGCCCATGAAGCCTCATGGCCGGCCCATTAAGGCCCCAACAAGACCTCATGGCCGGCCCACATGGTGGGTCCATGTGTGGGGGCCACACAACACCATGCTTAGTTGGTTATTGTGGATTAAGAGGTGAGTGATTTAAGGGGTATGGGTTAAAGCACCTTTAAGCCCATACCAATCACTTTTGACCCATGCTTGTTGGATGATGAATTGAAATATCTAGCATTCATTCATTAATTCAAGAATCACACAACTCTCACAACACTCTCTCCTCTCTTTGCTCTCTTGTTCTTCATTTAATTGTTCTAGTAGGCAATTAAGTGAGGGATCATCAAGATCATCCCCTTGGTGTGGACTTGCTTTAGAGAAGAAGATCCAAACGTTCTTCTTTATCGATTCAACGAAGACTAAATGCAAAATGGAGAAACTGTCCAGATTGTCCAGTTTCGATGACCGATAATGCGTGAGCCATAGCCGCTTCGTCCGAGCTCCGATTGACCTGAAACTTACGGCGTTGGAAAGATAAGTCCAAGGGCTACAACTTTTGTGAAATACTGATTTTCAAAGAGAGGGCTGGTTTAGGAGATACAAGGCCGAGAAGCAGACTGGTCCGCAGAGTCTGTCCAGCGAGACGGGAAAAATGTTTTGCTCCAGACGGAGGTCTTCTCGTCCGAACTGGGTTTAGAGCAAAACAAAAAAGATGTAGGGAGTTGGCTGAGGTTTAATCTACAAAAAGAACCGAAGAAATTGGAGATCTGTAGATCGAGATATAGAGCTTCAAAGTCTCGGTTTTCTGCCGGGCAGATTCTGGTAATACCCGAAAACTCGATTTCCTAAGGATCTAACTTGGTAGTTGATCTTGCGCAGGTTAGGGGCGGTTTATAGGTTGCTTCCGCTGCCATGAACGTAATTAGGATGCCCCGGGACCTAACAGTGGTATCAGAGGCGGTCTACCACTCCGAGATCCTTGTATGTTATTTCGGTTTTGTAATGATACAAATGTCATAATTGTTGATAACATGATTTTAATGCTTTTTGGGATATTTGCATGAAATATGTTATTTTTGAAAATATATTGAATTTGGAATTTTTCGGAAATTATTGGATTTGTCGGGTCCGAGAAGGGACTCTCGGGGAGCCGGATTGGAGGTACCGAACGGAGGTCACCGGAGGCCGGGGAGGCCGGCGGTGACCGAGCCCGTTCCCACTCTCGGGCGAGGCCGAGAGTGGCGACAAGGCCGGTTTAGGCCTTCCAAGGCCCAAAACCGGACCGTGCATAGTTGGGCTCGGCCCAATGGGGCTTCGGCCCATTGGCTTGGCCCGACTTGGTTCGTGCGTGGTGTTTGATCCGTGTCACGAACCTGCGATCCAATATTTCGTAAACTTTCAAAATTTAATCGGTTTCGATAAACCGTTTTTCAAAAAGGTCTAGTTTCGATAAACCCGACCAAGCAACTTGGCAAAATTAAAATCGGAATTATTGCATATTATTTGATAACATGTTTGTGTGATAACATGTTGGATGATGTGATGAAATGTATGATGCATTAGTAGCCCATTAGATTTTATCGCTTTCACGGTTTGCATACCGTTAGTGTTAGAGTGTAATTATTCTTTTATTCGAGCCCATAAAGTGTAATTATTTTTTTATCCGGTCTACGAACCGAGTATTAATTGTAATTATTACTCAAAGACGAGAAGGATGGAAAATCGAGCACGATGACGGTCTTGGAGGAAGTCCAAGAGCTAGTGGGAGCCCGAATGAGAAAGACGAGAATATGTGAAGACTCGTAGAATCCTAAGTTTAGGATGGGCTATAAAATGCATATTTAACGCTTTATGAATGCTTGCTTGAATTATTTAATTAATAACATGCTTGCATGATTAGCTTATAAGTTTATAAGCCATCACCTCACATGCAAAGATTAAAATCAACTTTAATTGTTTGCATGTTTAAAGCATTATGAACTATCATCGCACGAGTTGTGATTGATGAGTTCAAATTTGAAACGTGTTTGCACAGGTTGCAAATGACAGATTCAAATGAAGATAGTATGTAATACAATTAGAAACGTCACAACACGGGTTGTTGATGACGGGTTCGTAATTGTACCAAATACTTTCGAATTATTAAGCACAACCAATTTACAAGCTAATTTGAGTCAAGTCAGATGCCACCCAAATTCACACCCATGTAGAAACATTTTATCGGTGTCGTGCGCCTTAGCGGAGCATCGATCGAATGGGTTCTAGATGGGAATGGTAAACTTTGTGGGATGTCGTGCGCCTTAGCGGAGCATCTGCACAAAGTTAACTCGTTAGTGAAGGTTGGTTGACTCGACCACGATTCTTGGCCTGAGGTCGAGCTGGGGCATCGGAAGGGTAAGCCGTGTGTTTTTGCACATACCCTGACTAAGAGTTACACGGGTTGTAATTGGACGGACGTCCTACCTAAATAAGTCAATTGGAGCGGTGCGCCTTAGCGTACTTCAAATGACGAATAAGGGATCTTGGTTTAAGATTCTAAACCTTAGAATCTTATGGTTGGTGTTTAATTCGGATCTTCGTAAATTTATTCAACTTTTCTGATTAAATTTACTTTCTTCGTGTAGAAATGGCTAGTAATTCAACAAACTCGTCTAATTTGTCGTTGAGGACTATACTCGAAAAGTGTAAACTCAACGGGACAAATTATCTAGACTGGGACAGAAATTTACGACTTGTGTTAAAGTTGGAACACAAGGACTACGTCCTTGATAAGGCTATCCCGGTGGAGCCAGCTGCCAACGCAACGAGGGTCGTTAAGGATGCGTACCAGAAACACCTTAACGACTCTATCGACGTTGCGTGTGTCATGCTGGGCTGCGTGGAGGCGGACCTCCAGAAGCAGTTTATGGAGCTATCCCATGATCCGTTTGCAATGTTTGCGCAGATCAAGGATATGTTCAAAGAGAAAGTACGTATTGAAAAATACACTGTTCTCCGAGAACTCATTGCCTGCAAGATGTCAGCAGGCAGCTCCGTAGGTCCACACGTCCTACGTATGAAGGGATCCAGCTTCAAAGCTGGTGGTGGCAAGGGTAAAGGCCCAATGCACCTGGCAAGGAAGATCAGACCATTTGTTCCTAAACCTTCCATGCCCGTAAAAGGCAAGGGGAAGGCAAAGGAGTCGGTCTGTTTCTACTGCCAAAAGCCTGGTCACTGGAAGAAAGACTGTCAGCAGCTGAAGGAGGATCAGATGAAGGGCGGTGGGGCCGCTACTTCATCAGGTATTCCATTAGAGCTATATCTTTCTACGATAAATACTTGGGTACTAGACACTAGAGCTGAGTCTCATGTCTGTACGGATATACAAGTGTAGAATAGTAGAAGAGATATGGGGAAAGCGAGGTGGACCTAAGAGTTGGGAACAACGTGAGAGTTACCGCAACTGTCGTGGGTTCTGTTAACCTTGTTCTACCTAAGTGGTTTAAAGCTAATGATTTAGACCAAACTCTAATCTGGCATTGTCGTCTAGGTCACATAAATGAGAAACGCATCTCAGCGCTTCATAAGCGCAGACTTCTAAGTCAATTCGAATACCAAACGATTGATAGATGCGAAGCTTGTTTAATGGGCAAGATGACTGAAATGCCCTTCACCAGTTTAGGTGAGAGGGCAGGTGATCTATTAGGTCTAATACATTCAAACGTATGTGGACTAAATGAGTACACCAGCCAGATGTGGTTTAGGCTACTTTATCACGTTTACTGATGATTTCAGTAGATATGATTATGTCTATCTCATAAGACATAAGTCCAAAGCCTTTGATAAATTCAAGGAGTCTAGGACTGAAGTAGAAAACCAACTCGGAAAAAGTATCAAGGCACTCCGTTCTGAACGGGGTGGAGAATACTTATCTGAAGAGTTTCTTACAGAAAGTGGAATACTATCTCAGTGGACTCCGCCAGGAACACCGCAACTCAATGGTGTGTCCGAGCGAAGGAATCGGACATTGTTTGATATGGTTCGATCGATGTTAAGTCTCACTGATCTCCCGATCTCCTTCTAGGGTTACGCTCTGCAAACGGCCGCATTCTTTATCGATTCAACGAAGACTAAATGCAAAATGGAGAAACTGTCCAGATTGTCCAGTTTCGATGACCGATAATGCGTGAGCCATAGCCGCTTCGTCCGAGCTCCGATTGACCTGAAACGTACGGCGTTGGAAAGATAGGTCCAAGGGCTACAACTTTTGTGAAATACTGATTTTCAAAAAGAGGGCTGGTTTAGGAGATACAAGGCCGAGAAGCAGACTGGTCCGCAGAGTTTGTCCAGCGAGACGGGAAAAATGTTTTGCTCCAGACGGAGGTCTTCTCGTCCGAACTGGGTTTAGAGCAAAAAACAAAAGATGTAGGGAATTGGCTGAGGTTTAATCTCCAAAAAGAACCGAAGCAATTAAACATCTTTAGATCGAGATATAGAGCTTCAAAATCTCGGTTTTCTGCCGGGCAGATTCTGGTAATACCCGAAAACTTGATTTCCTAAGGATCTAACTTGGTAGTCGATCTTGCGCAGGTTAGGGGCGGTTTATAGGTTGCTTCCGCTGCCATGAACGTAATTAGGATGCCCCGGGACCTAACACCGATTGATCCGGATTTCAAAACCCCTTCCTTAGCAGGAACTTACTAGATGGCGTGTATATCACACGACCTGTGGGTTTTGTAGATCCAAAGAATCCCGAAAAGATATGTAAGGTGCAAAGATCCATTTATGGATTTAAGCAAGCTTCATGGAGTTGGAACCGTCATTTTGATAAAGCTGTAAGGGAACTCGGCTTCATCAAAAACAAAAGTGAGCCTTGCGTACATGAGAAAGCGAGTGGGAGTAATATTGTATTCTTGGTATTTATTCATCGGGAATGACATCCCGACCTTGCCACCAAAGCTTGGTTCTGGAAATACTTATCGATGAAGGACTTAGGTGATGCTACATTTATTGTAGGCATCAGGATCTCTACAGATCATTCCAAAAGGATTTTGGGCCTAAGTCAGGACATGTTGCTAAGTCAGAACATGTACATAGGTAAAGTGTTGAGAAGATCTCAATGCTTGATTCTAATAAAGAATACATACCCATGCGTCATGGAATTAAGCTCAGCATGCTACAGAGTCCAAGAACTCATGATAAGTTGAACACGATGAGTAAGAGCACTTATGCTTCGGCTGTGGGATCTATCATGTATGCTAGGATGTGCACGAGACTGGGAGTCTCGTTTGCACTAAGCTGTACCAGGAGTTTCCAATCTAACCCCGGCCAATTATACTGGATTACTGTCAAAGGTCATCCTCAAATATTTGAGGAGGACCAAGGATACATTCCCAGTTTGTGGGGATATAGATAGAGAACTAGCAGTCAAAGGACAAGTCGATGCTAGTTTTCAGACATATCCAGAAATGCCTAATTTTAAGTTATGAATGGGAACAAATGCAAATAAAAGTTTATGAAGGATAAATATGCAATTTTAATTTGAAATTCAATTTTAATTTTCAAATTAAAATCACATAATATCTTCCATTATCTTCTCTAATTTTCAGCAACTAATCCCATTACTCTCTCCCTCTCATGGCTGAATTCTCTCTCCCCTCTCATCCTCTAAACACACACAGATGAAGTATCACATTATCAAGGAGTATATAGATAATGGTGATGTGGAGATTACTTATGTACCGACTAATGATAACGTTTCTGATCCCTTGACGAAAGGCTTTACCACAGGCACATGTGAAGTCTATGGGGGTAGATTGGAACTTAGGTTGGAACTAGGGGCAAGTGGGAGATTGTTACGATTATGCCCTACTCCAATGTAATTCGTCAATGTATATTGTAATGTATATCATTTTTCGATCTAATAAAAGGAACTATATTACTAATGTGTGGTAGCAGTATATCGAATGTAATTTGATCTATGCATTATGTGTATAACCACTTATAGTAGAATTGTAAATCATAAAGAATTGCATTCGATGAGTCCTTGATCAGCTAAGCTTCTTCAGAAGCGATCAGTATGAGACCAACTCCTTGTGATAATGCTCTACTGATCATGGCAAAGTACGTGCCGGAGTTATATTATAGATATCATCAGGTCATAACGGTTTTGATTGGCTAGGTTATTAATTGCAATAGTGAACTCGAAAGACGTCTGAGGGATTTATCACTCATACTCCGGTATGAGAAAGATATCCGTTTAGGCCATTTGATGAGTATGACTGAAGGAATAGCACGGCCATGCAGGTGATACCTTAGTATCAGTTTTCAGTCATCTAAGATATCAAGAAACAGTGATTGATAAATTAGGGTGACGGTTCTATGCCTATTGATCAATCTGGATATCGGTTTGATAAAAGGACAGTGACAAGTACGATAAAAAGGTTAAGTCGAATAATCGATAATCACGAACGTTGGGTAATCATAATGTCTTGCTAGAGACCACTTATGATGGAAAGGGTAAAATAGTAATTTTACCAGTTTGCCAACGGGTCGTGAGCCTAGAGGGTCACACACTTTTAGTACAATATGTGACAAACAAGCATGGATGGTAATTGGGAGAATCCGCTTTTCAATTTAGTCAAATTGAAAACGAATTGGTTGATTTCGAGCCTAGGTTTATTAACCAGACGGTTGAAGAAATCAAGTTAGAGAGATTGGTACAGTTTAGCTAAACCATAATTAGAACTCAATTAAATGGGTTTTAATTTGGATTTGGCTAAGTGGGCTTGAAGCTCATTTGGGGTTTCATTTAAGAATGGGGTTTAAATGTGATTAGGGGAATAATGAGGTTTATTGTGTAATTAATAAAAAATAATCATAAAACAGATTTTATTAAAGGGTTAATTACAGTTTACCCATGCTATACTGGCGTGTTTTACAGTTTGCCCAACTATAATAAAAAATTCAAATTAAGATATGCTAATTGTATTTTTCTTACACTTTGCCCTACACCGTTAAAATTTGGCAAAAACCTAAATGTTTTTCTAAAAAGACGAAAATACCCCTGAATTGTTTTGAAACTTTAGAATGTCATAACTCTCCAATACAAGCTCCGTTTCGGGCTCATACTATATCAAATCGAAGAGAATTGGAAGATCAACAACTTTGAAAAAATAATTTTGTCTATATATTATTAATAATTAGATCCGGATGACAATAATAAATATACATTTGAAATAAAAAATAAAATAATGAAAATAATATTAATAATATATTGAAACTTTAGAATATCATAACTTTAAAAAGAAGAAAATACCCCTGAATTATTTTCAAACTTTAGAATTTCATAACTCTTTCATACGAGCTTCGTTTCCGACTCGTAATATATCAAATTGAAAAGAATCGGGAGATCAAGAACTTTGAAAAAAATAAAATTATCTATATACTGTTAATAATTAGACTTGGATAGTGTTAATAACTATACATTCGAAATAAAAAATAAAATAATAAAATAATAAAAATGATTAATAAAATAATATTGAAAATATATTGAAAATTTATTAAAAAAATTATATACTACAATTTTTTTTATATAATTAACTACTAATAATATGTAGAATTTTTATTTTTATTTTTTCAAAGTTGTTGATCTTCCGGTTCTCTTCGATTTGATATACATGCCCAAAACGGAGCTCGTATGAGAGAGTTATGACATTCGAAAGTTTCAAATCAATTCAGGGGTATTTTCGTCTTTTTTGAAAAAAATTTAGGTTTCCGTCCAAATTCTGACGACGTTAGCGCAAAGTGTAAAAAAAATACAATTACCGTATTTGAATTTGAACTTTTTATTATGACTGGGGTAAAGTGTAAAACGCGCCAGTATGGCATAGGCAAACTGTAATTAACCCTTTTTTAAATACACAATATTCTTTCCCTAATTTTTCCTCTGATTTTCGGCAACCCCATCAATCCCTCTCCCATATTCGGCCCACCCTCCTTCTACACCATTCCCAATTGTTTTTGTCCAATTCTTCACAAAATCATTAGCAAGAGAGTGTGAAGAAACTTATCCTAGGTATTGTGCTTTTGTGTACTTGCTAAACTAACTTTGTGTTTTGGATCGATTCAAAGGTAATATTTTCATATTTCAAAAATAAATGTATGCTGAATTTTAACAATAAGATCCTATGCTTTTGTTCGATTCCCATGGTTATTTAAATCCGCTGCATGAAATTAATATATGGAACCCATGGGAATCCCTTTCATTCATCAGCGGCTAAAGAGGCTGTATGGATTAGGGACTTTTTGGCTAAACTAGACGTAATGCCAAACCCGTCTAGTTCAGTGAGTTTAATATGTGACAACACCGGGGCGATAGCACTAGCTAAGGAGCCAAGATCATATGACAAATCCAAACGCATGCTTAGGAAGTATCACCTCATAAGGGAAATTGTTGGTAGAGGTGGTGTGGAGATCAGCTTTGTTGATACTGATGATAATGCAACCGACCCATTGACGAAGGCTCCCTCACAGACTAAACATGAGGGTCATGTAAAGTCTATGGGGATAGACTGGGACTTAGTTTGGAGCTAGGGGCTAGTGGGAGATTGTAGAATTTGTGCCCTAGTCTAATACAAAGTTATGTCTTTATTTATGTATCATTATTTGCAATGAAATAAAATCGGCATGTTATTACTAATGTGTTGTAGTAATAAGTTAAGTATAATTCGTTTGTATCATTGAGTGCGTCATCACTTATAGTAGAACTATAAATCTATATGAATTGTACTTAATAGGTCTCTGGTCAACTAAGCTTCATCAGAAGCGACTAGCATGAGGATGACTCTTTATGATCACGCTCTATTGATCATTGGCAATGAGATTACTAGAGTCAGCTCATATATATCTTTGGGAAATGGTATTGGACAACCCGACCTAAATATGCGACATAGATATTGTCATTAACATATTCAGTTGTCGTAGCTTGTCATTGTATCATAATATCGAGGAGTCTTTGTGATTACTGTATCGTCAATATTCTAGTTTGACATATGCCTAACGTTATCTGTAAACGGGTAGCCATAACGGTTACGATTAGCTCAGGGACGGGCTATATGGGTGATACGAAACACGGCTAAGGGATTTATCCCTCATATGTAGGTATGGGAATGGTATTCGTTTGGGCCACTTGATGAGAATGACTGAAAGGAAATGCATGGCCATGGTTATAATACGGGGAATCATATTTCAGTCATCTCACATATCAAGAAACATTAATTAATTAAATAAGGATGACGATTCTATGCTTTATGATTAATCAGGATACTTAGTGATAAAAGGATAGTGACATGGGCGACATGAGGTTAAATCGAATCATCAATAATAATGTACGTTGGGTAATCATAATGCCTTACTAGGGGTCACTTATGATGGAAAGGGTAATATGATAATTTTACGCAGATCTGTCAGCGGGACATGAGCCTATAGGATCACACACTAAAAATACACACTGGAAAATTAGGCAATTTTGGTAAAATAATTTGGAACGGGCCGTAGCCAAAACACTAGGGTTTTGGCCCACGGGCCCGATAAGCACAAAAGGGGCTACGGACCGACCTTAAGCCAAAGGTTTTGGGGTTAGCCGTGGCAAGGCCTTAGAGGCTGAGCCCATAAGGGGCTGCCATGGGATGAGGGCTGCCACTTAGAGGGGCGCGGTGGGATGGGTTTCGGCCACTCTAAGTGGCGGCTAGGGTTTTGTGGAGCCACCACACCTAGCCCTTTTATGGGCTAGGTTCGTGATTCCCCAAACCCATATTTTCTGTATAAATAAAGAACCCCATGTGCTGAAAGTAAATGCCACTGAAACGCTACCCGATTTTCTACTCTAATCTTTTTTCATTCTAGTAGGTGGTTTAAGATTAAAGTTTGCTAAAACTTGTATGTTTGTGTGGATACAGATAGAGGGAGGAACTTAAAGTTGCTTCTCATCGGTGATTCGGGATTGATCTAAAAAGGTATGACTAATTTTTTTTAATCGTAGATCTATCGCATAGTGGTGATCCTGACGGGTTCGGAGTTATTTTTCTTTATTTCCGATGCGTAGATTTCTGATTGAGACCCTCCGAATCCTAACAGGAAAGGTATAAAATTCTAACCTCCTTACTTATGAAAAATCTAGTCTATCTTCTTGTAGACATATTAATGCTGGGAAAGTTGGTATGAATAGTAAAATTGAAGCTCCTCGTAAACCTTCTGGCCCCGTGATATCTATACAATTGGCTGAAAGAAAGATTAATTATCTAAGAGATACTATGGAGGACACTCACAAAAGGGAAGTTGTTTTTTAACCTCATATTGATTTAATTTTAGATAATGTCATCCGAGATGTTGATATTAATATTAATAATGACAAAGGAAGTTCATCTTTTGAGATCTAGTAACACAAGAATGTATGCTCTACCAGTGCTTTCTACCTCTAAAAATTATGATGAGCATACATCTTGTAATGGGTTTTTTACTTCTTGCTATTCTCAGGTGAACTCTTTGCTTATTTGGACCAATGAATCTAATCCCAAGGCACATAATTGTAATGGGTTTTTTACTTCTTGCTATTCTCAGGTGAACTCTTTGCTTATTTGGACCAATGAATCTAATCCCAAGGCACATAATTATTGCCAGGTTCGTAGGTTTGCTAGCCTACTTAAGTCTTGTCGAAAAAGAGCTAATCAAAATACATCCATAAAAGCAAGCTTAAGGAAGTTAGCCTTGAGCTTTCCCAGACACAACCTTTTTTATCGATTTCATTGTACTTCTACCTAGGTACCCAGAGCACATGTGAAGAGAAGGGTGATGTGTAGGATTTGTGCCTTAGGCCAATCTCAGTTTATGAGTAATTGTTACATCATCACTGCAATAATAAATCAATGTTGTGATAATATGTTATATGTGATTTGATCTATGTCATCGAGTGTGTCATCACTGATAGTGGAACATTAGATCTGTACGGATCACATTTAACCGGTCCCTGGTCAATTAAGCTTCATCAGAAGTGACTAGTATGAGGATAACTCTTTATGATCACGCTCTACTAATCATTGGTAATGGGATTACCGGAGTTAGATCATAGATTTCGTTTGAGAAATGATATTAGACGACCCGACCTGAATATGTGACATAGATATTGTCATGAGCATATTTAGTTGTCGTAGCTTGTCATTGTATCCTAAGACCGAGGATTTTTTGCGATAACTAAATAGTCAATATCCGGGTTTGACATATGCCTAACGTTATCTGTATAAGGGTAGCCATAACGGTTATGATTGGCTCGGGGAGGGCCTATATGGGTTATACGAAAGACGGCTAAGGGATTTATCCCTCATACTAAGGTATGGGAATGATATCCGTTTAGACCACCCGATGAGTACGACTGAAAGGAAATGCATGGCCATGTAGATGATACGGGGTATCATATTTTTGGTCATCTCACAGATGGAGAAACAGTGATTGATTAAATAAGGATGACGGTTCTATGCCTTATGATCAATCAGGATATCTTGTGGCAAAAGAATAGTGACATGGACGACATGAGGTTAAGTCGAATCATCGATCATCATGTATGTTGGGTAATCATAATGTTTTACTAGAGGCCACTTTTGACAGGGAGGGTAAAATGGTAATTTTACGCCGATCTGCGAATGGGACATGAGCCTGAAGGGTCATATACAAATGATGCTCACAAAGGATAATTAAGAAATAACTGTTGGAATGAGGTAATGGGCAAAAAGGTTGGTCCTTAGAGGCCCAAACCTGGCCATGTCCGGCGGAGGTGCCAAGGAATGGCCCGCAGAAGCGGCCAAGTAATGGCCCATAGAGGTGCCAAGGAATGGCCCGCGGAGGTGCCAAGGAATGGCCCATGCCAGCAGCCGAGAATGGACCGCGGTGGCAGATTGGGCCGCGATATATGGCCAGAGGCCCAAATTGGCCCAATCCACCCAAAAGCCTAATCTTAACCTAAACCCTAATGTACTCCAATAAATAGAAGTTAATGCTAATAGAAAAATATAACATTATTATTTTTCCTACCGTTACTCTGCAAAAATCCCGAGAGACCCTAAATAATTCTACTAGGCTAGTTAGGGATAGATCTTAGAGATCCGAGTGTTTGTGTAGATACAGTTAGAGGATTCAAAATTAATTAGTTTCGAATCAGATTTGACAACCTCCAATTTTCGGCAAAAGGGTAGCTTTTCGATACTGTTAATTGTTCATTGTCTTTTATGTTACAAGTGCAAGATTAGTTGGGATTATGTGGTTAAAATATTATTTTTCCGCTGCGTTTTAAATCTGATTGGACCCCTCATAATCCTTCATGATGAGGTCAGAATTGATGTATACGAGAAAGTTAAATCTTCTCACTTTTAACCCTATTTTATCCCGAATTTTTAGTTTTTCAATGATTAAAATGCTCTTTTACCTCACAAGTACCTCAAGATTATTTTTGGAGAAAATAGGTTGAAAAGGAGAAAAAACGCGAAGTCAGCAAAATTGGAGGAAGGGTACCCGGTCAACCTTAGTTTCTTTCTATGAACAAATATGTTGAAAAAGAGGACGAAACAATCTCAGAGAGATACCGTTAATTTCAATGAACAGATAAGTACATGAATGTTGCCACTGCAATTAACACTTCTACCACCGTTGATATACTTAAGAAATAGCTTTTAAATTGATGAAAACAAGTGTATAACAATAAGGTTGTAGAGAAACTTATCAGATGAATATAGATTTGTTGTGCCATGGTATAAAGAAGCCACTGCCTTAAAAGTTATTTCTGGCACCATCTCAGTGACAATTGTTGTTACTGGTAGCTTCCCAAGGTTAACACAACAGTCAAGAGATGCGTGCACTCCCAACTCTAGACTTTGGAACTGCATAACTCAATACCCAAGGATTATTGAAAGGAAATGAATATTTTAGGAAGCAAAGATAATAGAATTCATCATCCTCAATTGAGTATCTCATATTATTTATACAAGAAATAAGAAGAGTATGGAGGTTAAGACCCATAAGTAGGGGAGTCATGGTCACAACATTTTGTAACCACACTAAAAGGCTTTGTAGCCAATTAATTCCAACAAGCGCACCATGTGCATCTTAAATTCCACGCCAATATTTTTGCAAAAACTAATCTCCATAGAGTGATATACGAGATTAGCTTCAATTCATACAACAACTTTCATATTCTTAGCTGCCATAATAACTCTATGTGCACTGGAAATTTCAAGTTCTCTCGCATAAACATATGAATCCAACCTAAATTTGATATTAAGCACATCAAAAAAAGTCTTGATCACATATACATATTCAAGTCTACTAAGAGAAATTCGCGAACTCGACAATTTGGAATAGAGAGACAAGACACATACATTGCGATGCCTCTCAACACACATTCGAAACCTCAAATCCAAAGCCACGACAATGTGGGAATTGAGTATGTAGATATCAACTGTAGTACTATTAAAGTTGTAAGTAGTAGACATACCAGTAATATTCAGCTTGGCAACAGAAGCAAAATTCTGCAACATAGTTTTTGAATCAATGATAAACTCAAGTCTGTTGGGGTTTGTTGGTTAAAAGCATCCTATTTATTGGAATCCCACATTGAAAGAATTGAAAAGTATTTTTGGGTTTAAATTGTTTTGCTCTCCTCTATTGTTTGTGTGGGCCTTATAGGGGTAACCTGAGGCTTGGCCAAACCCACACGCGCGCCGCCGCCGTTTGTCCGGCTCGGTCTTTGGGATTTGGGCTTTGGGCTTTGGTAGAGCACCTGCGCTGAAAAACAAGATTTTGTTTTCTAAAATGATTTATTTTTTAAAATAAATTTTCAGATTCGGTTTTAATTTTTTAAATATTTGAATTCAAAACGTTTTTAACTACAGCTTTGATGCTCCCCCGGTTCCCTACACTGTACATGATCCCGTCTATCTCGAACAAACTGCCCTAATAGCTGCTATCCTGAGAAAAAATCAGGATGACATTAAGAAATACGAAAAGGACAACAAGACTGCTAGATACCATATTCTAAATCAAATGACAAATCTGTTATTTGATTTATTTATAACTCAAATATCCGCTAAAGTTATCTGGGAGGCACTAGACAAGAAATATGGGGCTGATGATGCTGGAAAGAAAAAGTATGTGGTTGGGAACCGGCTCGCCTGTAAGATGGTCGATTCTAAGCCCATCATGGAACAAGTACATATGTACAAAAACCTATCCACTGATATAGTCAACAAGGGGATGAAGATGGACGAGATTTTACTAGCTGATGTCCTACTCGAGAGATTCCCGCCTTCGTGGAATGAGTACCGCAACCACCTCAAGCACAAAAAGAAGGATCTCTCCCTTCAGGAGCTGATATCCCACATGCGAACCGAAGAGGTGTACCGCATGCAGGACAAAATGGATTCCCTATCAATTCATTATGTCAAGGCTAACATGATGGTCTCGTCTGGCCCTTCAAACCCCAAGCCAAAAGGAAAAG
Organism: Geranium rotundifolium; assembly: GCA_963920655.1. Lineage (NCBI taxonomy): Eukaryota > Viridiplantae > Streptophyta > Magnoliopsida > Geraniales > Geraniaceae > Geranium > Geranium rotundifolium. Next base: position 25,527,974 of record OY987312.1, read on the forward strand.
CCATGCTAGGAGTCCAACCTAAGAAGGACCAGTTGAAGAAGAAGACGGTCAAGAATGCTGCACCTGCGACCGGATCAACTCAAAACCTTGTGCAGGTCAAATGCTAGGTCTGTGGCAAGGACGGCCACAAGGCTACCGATGGTATCAGCGACAAAGGCCTTCACTTGCTCGTTCCAACATCGCTGAAGATGATGATATCATTGCTGTAGTGGTGGTAGAGGCAAACATGGTGGCAAACTCCACAGACTGGGTGCTGGACTCAACTGCAACTCGCTACATGTGTATGCACAAGAACATTTTCACCAACTTTGTCGAATGTGCATCTGGAGAAGTTGTCTATATGGGGAATGGACATCGCATGCGATTGCTGGATAACTCTGAAGCTCACCTCCAAAAAGACGCTTGCTCTCAATAATGCGCTATGCGTTCCATCTCTTCGCCGCAACCTCATCTCGGGTCCTCTTCTCAACAAAGATGGACTAAAGACTGTGATTGAAGCGGATATTGTTGTATTTAGCTTCAAGGATAATTTTGTGCGGAAAGGATATTATAGCAATGGACTATTTGTAATCAATGTTGATTCAATTATTGGGAATAAAGCTTCAACTTCTGCATACATCTCTGAGTCAATGTATATTTTGCATGGTAGGTTGGGTCATGTTAATGAAAATTCCATTAAAAGGCTAAGGAGCTTATCTATAATACCTAACTTCCCTTGCTCACAATTGTCAAAATACCAGTTTTGTGTCGAAGCAAAGTTTACAAAAAAGCCTTGTAAAACAATTACTCAAAGGCACTCAAATCTCCTAGACTTAATTCACTCCGACTTAGCTGATTTTAAGAATACTAGGGGCAAGGGTGGTAAACATTACTACGCGACATTCATTGATGATTGTTCACGATTTACCCGAGTGTACTTGCTTCGAACAAAAGATGAGGTTGAAGAGATGTTCATCAAATTCAAGAATGAAGGGGAAAACCAACTTGATTGAAAGATCAAGAGAGTTAGATCTGATCGAGGCGGAGAGTATGTCTCAAACTTTCTGGTCGACATCTGCGAGAAGAACGAAATTATTCACGAGTTAAGTGCGCCATACCTACCTCAACAGAACAGAGTAGTTGAACGCAAGAACAAAACTTTGAAGAACATGATGAATGCAATGCTTCTAAGTTCTGGCCTTCCTGACGAGATGTGGGGGGAAGCTGTTCTCTCATCTTGTCATATGCTTAATAGGGTTCCTCACAAGAATCTTGAAAAGACCCCCTACGAGATGTGGAAGGGTTATGCCACCAACTTGAGTTTGTTAAAGGTATGGGGGTGTTTAGCTAAAGTTGGTCTACCTCCTCCAAAGAGAACCAACATTGGTCCCAAGACCTATGCCTTTTTTTCATCGGCTATGCCCAAAACATCGCTGCCTACAGATCATGTCCTTACATGATCTTTCCATATCTGAGGCAAGAGACGCCGAGTTTTTTTAGCATGTGTTTCCAATAAAGAAGGATGCTAATGCCTCTTCGTTATCTTGAGTACCTGTGGATGTCTCTGATAGCATTTTTGTGCCCTAGTCCAATTGCTAGTAGTCTATAAATGTCTATGTATAATTGTATTACTTATGTATTGAAGTAATATGTTGAGCATGATATGATTTATGACCACTAAAGTAGTAGAACAATAAATCTGTACGGATCACACTTAACGAGTCCCTGGTCAATATATGCTTCCATAGAAGTGACCAGTATGAGGATGGTTCTCAATGACGTAGTTCTACTTGTCATAGGGATGAGGGATCCCGGAATCATATCATAGATATCATGAGGTGATTGATATCGGACGACCCGCTTTGAATAGTGTTTTCATAGATTAACCCATGAACATATTCAAATGCGATAACTTGTCACGATATCGTTAGACCAAGGAGTCTTTGTGATCGCTATGCAATGAACGTGCGCCTTTAACTTGCGCCTAATGCTTTCCGTAACAGGATTGCAATAACGGTCGCGATTGGGTGGCGGAACGGATTGCATGAGTGACACGAAAGACGGCTAAGGGATTTATCCCTCGTACTACGGTATGGGAAAGATATCCGTTAAAGGCCTCTTGATCGAGAGTGACTAAGAGAAAGAGCATGGCCATGCCAGTGATACGGGTTATCAGTTCTCAGCCATCTCACATATCAAGTAACAATGATTGATTAAACAAGGATGACGACTCTATGTCTTGTGATCAATCGGGATGTCTAGAGATAATAGGATAGTGACTTGTACGCACAAGGTTAAATCGAATCATCGATCATCATGCACCTTGGGTAATCATAATGTCTTACTAGAGACCACTTATGATGGATCGGGTAAGAGAGTTCTCTTGCGCTGATATTCCAACGGTTGCATGAGCCTGGAGGGTCACACACATACAAGATGGATAACTTGAGACAAGGAAGCCTTAACATTTCTTGAGGAGCTATACATGGACAAAACTGAAGGTTTTGGGCCATGGGTTCAGTTTGAGAGAATAATTAGCGAATCGAGAAAACTGAGATTTTCGTCGATGTCGCGTCGGACTTTGTTTGATAAGTAACGACAAAAAGGGTCGGATAACTTTTGGACACGGCACGCGACAAAATAGGCGAGCCCATTGGGCTCAGCCCATGAGGTCACCTAGCCGGCCCAACAAGGGCCCAAATAAGGCCCAATAAGCCCAAGTGGCCGGCCACCTTGGTGGGTCCAAGGGTGGGGGCCACACACCATGCTCAGTTGGTGTTGTTGATTAAGAGGTGAGTGATTTAAGGGGTTTAGGTAATGACTTGCCTTTAATCCATGCTTTAATCATTTGTCACTTTAATGACCCATGCCTTATGTGTTGATGAAGTAGACAAATGAAGAATTAATTCAAAAAAAACTCTCACACTCTCTTTCTCTCTCTTCTCTTCTTGCTCTCTTGTTCTTCGCATATTAGTTCTAGTAGGCTCTTTGTGAAGAATCTTAAGGATCATCCTCTTGGTGTGGACTTGCTCTAGAGAAGAAGATCATATAGTTCTTCTTTCTTGATTCAATAAAGACTAAAAGGTTAATTTCTTGTGCAATAGCTTTTTCCTTGAGATTTAATGGTTTCTGTTCTTTGACAAGGTTTGGAGTTGCTTTTGTTTATGCTTCCGCTATCTCGATGATCTTGAATGCTCCAAAATCCTACAGTTACAGATAACGTTAGCCGTATGTCAAATCTCAGATGTTGACTACATAGCGATCACAAAGACCCATTGGTCTAAGGATACAATGACAAGCAACGACAACTGAATATCTACATGACTGGATCTATGTCGCATATTTAGGTCGGGTCGTCCGATATCATTTCTTAAATGATATCTATGATCTGACTCCGGCAATCCCATCGCCAATGATCAGTAGAGCGTGATCATATGGAGTCATCCTCATACTGGTCACTTCTTACGAAGCTTAATGACCAGAGACTCATTATATGTGATTCGTACAATCTATAGTTGTACTATTAGTGATGATACACTTAATGATATAGATTAAATCACATATAATATATATCACTACAACATAATAGTAATATGAATGCCGATTTTGTTTTGTTGCATACGATGATAAAACTATTACAGACATACTTCGTATTGGATTAGAGCATAAATCCTAAAGTCTCCAACTTGCCCCTAGTTCAAATCTAAGTTCCAGTCTATCCCCATACATTTTTCATGTCCTGCATGTTTAGGTAGTGAGAAAACCTTCATGAAGAGGTCGGTTATATTATCATCAATAGCAACATTACAGATCTTCCTCATCTCTCAATAGAGAAAATGTCTACTGAGTATTCGTTTGGACTTTTGTGGCAAGAGAACTCTCTTGCCCGATCCATTATAAGTGGTCTCTAGTAAGACATTATGATTACCCAAGGTGCATGATGATCGATGATTCGATTTAACCTTGTGCGTACAAGTCACTATCCTATTATCTTTGGACATCCCGATTGATCACAAGGCATAGAGTCGTCGTCCTTGTTTAATCAATCACTGTTACTTGATATGTGAGATGGCTAAGAACTGATAACCCGTATCACTGGAATGACCATGCTCTTTCACTCAGTCACTCTCAATCAAGCGGCCTTAACGGATGTCTTTCCCATACCGTAGTACGAGGGATAAATCCCTTAGCCGTCTTTCGTGTCACTCATGCAATCCGTTCCGCTACCCAATCATGCCCGTTATTGCAATCCAGTTACTAAAAGCGATAGGCGCAAGTTAAAGCCGTACGTCGACCACATAGCGATCACAAAGACTCCTTGGTGTAAGGATATCGTGACAAGCTATCGCATTTGAATATGTTCATGGCTTAATCTATGAAACACTATTCAAAACGGGTCGTCCGATATCAATCACCTCATGATATCTATGATATGATTATGGGATCCCACATCCCTGTGATAAGCAGAACTACATCATTGAGAATCATCCTCATACTGGTCGCTTCAATTAAACCGTATATTGACCAGGGAATCGTTAAGTGTGATCCGTACATATTTATGGTTCTACTAGTTTACTAGTAATAAATAAGATCATGCTTAACATATTACTTCAACACATAAGTAATACAAAGCCGTTTTATTTATTACAAACGATGATAAATATACATAGACATTTATAGACTACTAGCAATTGGACTAGGGCACAAAAATGCTATCAGTAACAGGATATCCATAACGGCAATGATTGGCTCGGGGAAGGGCTTCATGAATGATATGAAAGACGGCTAAGGGATTTATCCTTCATTCTCCGGTATGGGACTTATATCTGTTTAGGTCACTTAATGAGTATGACTGAAAGAAAACGTATGGGCATACACATGATACGGAGTATCAATTTTCAGTCATCTCGCATATCAAGAAACAGTGATTGGTTAAATAAGGGTGACGACTCTATGAATTATGATCAATAAGGATATCTAGCGATAAAAGGTTAATGACATAGACAACATATGGTTAGGTCGAATCAATCGATATTCATGCTCGTTGGGAATCATAACGTCTTGCTAGAGGCAACTTATGATGGATAGGTTGAAATGGGATTTCAAGCCTATCTGCCAACCGAGACAGGAGCCTATAGGGTCACACAAAAAATGCACAACCCGAAGCTAGTGGGAGCATATGGGTGAAAGGAGAGAAAATGCAAAGAGCGAAGGACTGTGGCCATTTGGCCACAGATCCGTGGCGAACCCATGGCTAGACCGTTGTGGGTGATAGGTTCTCCGTGGCTAGGTTCACCACGAGACCGTGTCCAAGCAATTGGCTACGGACCTGTGGCCGAACCAACGAATTGGCCATAGACCGTGGCGCCTTGAAAAGGGCCACAGTGTGGTTTAGATTGGCCACGACCCCGTCGCAGGGTCCGTGGCAGGGTCCGTGACGAGTCGAAACACTACAGTGTCGCTGATCATGGAACGAAGTTTCAGCAAGCATGAACTGAATCGTAACCCATTTATGAGCGTATTCTCATTTTGGGAAAGGTTAATGCTTTTCATCGCAAATCAGTTCTCTCCACACTCAGAGCTAAAAATAAAGAGAAGAAGAGGTTCTATCAGGCGTCAATTCTCAAGCTTCGAAGAACGGCATGATTGTGTGGATACCGGTAGAAGGTGGGTAACACCTTCATCAGTGATTCGACCGGATCTTCAAAGGTCGATTTTCGAAATCCGTTGCTATGTATGTCTAGTAATTTGCTAGGTCTAGAACGGAATTCTGGTTATGGTTTAACAATTTTGCGTCCACTTCGTGATTTGGACCCCATATTTCCCAACAGGCGTGGCCATGGCCCCTTAACTGACCCACAGTCACGGCCAAGGCCGGCGCCGGTCGCCGGCGCCGCCGGTCTGCTCATCAGCCCGAGAGCATCGGTCCGGTGACCCAAAAAATCCAAAAAATTCTATATCTATTATTTTTCATAACAAATAAATTTTCATGCAGATCTTAGTCAAAAAACCGAAATTAAAATTCTGAAAAATAATATGGCAAGAAAATAATACCGAAAAAACCGAAATCATGCAAAAACACAAGATCAAAGGCTAGAACCACTCTGATACCAAAATAAAGAGTACACGGCAAAAACATGATGTTTGATAAGCATGTTGAGTGTACACATGATCTTTAATAACATGATGTTTTCCACATGATGCTAGCTAAGCCCTCTAGACTTGCATTTTAATTTCGATTTTGCAACCTTCGTGCTGTTTAATTTTGGGTTGTAGTAAATACGGCATGCGTGTCATGATTTGTATTTCATTTATTTATTTAAATTTGTAATCATGAAGACCGACACAAGAAGGAAGTCAAGAAGAAGACTCGGATTGGAGGAGGCTCGAAGCCAGTGGGAGTACACAAGAATGTAGCAAGTTTGTGATAACATTTGTGCCCTAGTCCAATTGCTATTAGCCTGTAAATGTCTATGTACAATATCATCGTTTGTAATATATATATAAAACGGCTTTGTATTACTTATGTGTTGAAGTAATATGTTAAGCATGATCTGATTTATGACCACTAAAGTAGTAGAACCATAAATCTGTACGGATCACACTTAACGAGTCTCTGGTCAACCTATGCTTCCTTAAAGCGACCAGTATGAGGATGGTTCTTAATGACGTAGTTCTACTTGTCATAGGGATGAGGGATCCTGGAATCATATCATAGATATCATGAGGTGATTGATATCGGACGACCTACTTTGAATAGTGTTTTCATAGATTAAGCCATGAACATATTCAAATGCGATAGCTTGTCACGACATCCTTAGACCAAGGAGTCTTTGTGATCACTATGCAATGAACGTGCGGCTTTAACTTGCGCCAAACGCTTTCTGTGAAATGATTGCTATAAAGGGCATGATTGGGTGGCGGAACGGGTTGCATGAGTACACGAAAGACGGCTAAGGGATTTATCCCTCATACTACGGTATGGGAAAGATATCCGTTAAAATGGCCTCTTGATGGAAACTGACTGAGAGTAAAAGCATGGCCATGCAAATGATACGGGTTATCAGTTCTCAGCCATCTCGCATATCAAGTAACAATAATTGATTAAACAAGGGTGACGACTCTATGCCTTGTGATCAATCGGGATATCTAGAGATAATAGGATAGTGACTTGTACGCACAAGGTTAAGTCGAATCATCGATCGTCATGCACCTTGGGTAATCATTATGTCTTACTAGAGACCACTTACGATGGATCGGGCAAGAGCGATCTTTTGCGCCGATCTGCCAATGGTGGCATGAGCCTAGAGGGTCACACACATTCAAGACGGATAACTTGAGACAAGGAAACATTAACGTTTCTTGAGGAGCAATACATGGACAAAATTGGAGGTTTTGTGCCATAGGTTCGGTTTGAGAGAATAATTAGCGAATCGAGAAAACTTAGTTTTTCGTCGATATCGCGTCGGACATTGTTTGATAAGCGACGACAAAAGGGTCGGGCGACTTTTGGACACGGCATGAGAAAACACGGGAGGGCCCATCGGACTCGGCCCATGAAGCCTCATGGCCGGCCCATTAAGGGCCCAACAAGACCTCTTGGCCGGCCCACATGGTAGGTCCATGTGTGGGGGCCACACAACACCATGCTTAGTTGGTGATTGTGGATTAAGAGGTGAGTGATTTAAGGGGAATGGGTTAAAGCACCTTTAAGCCCATACCAATCACTTTTAACCCATACTTGTGAGTTGGATGATGAATTCAAATACAAGACTTTAATTCATTATTCATTTAATCACACAACTCACAAAATTTCTCTCTCTCTTCTTGCTTGGCCGGCCACCCCCTAGCTCCTCTTGTTCTTGCTCTCTTATTCTTCATTTAATTGTTCTAGTAGGCAATTAAGTGAGGGATCATCAAGATCATCCCCTTGGTGTGGACTTGCTTTAGAGAAGAAGATCTGAACGTTCTTCTTTATCGATTCATACAAGACTTAAAGGTAAATATCTTGTGGAATAGATTTTTCTTTGGGATTTAATGGTTTATGTTCTTGGACAAGGTTTGGAGTAGATTTTCTTATAATGCTTCCACTATCTCGACGATCTAGAACGCTCCAAAACCCTACAGTTTGGATCTTGAAGACCAAGTCTTTAGGATCATTATTGCTAGATTCTTAAGAACTTAAGATGGGCTTAGCTATGCATATATTTACCGTTACATTTATATATTTGAATGTATGAATTTATGATAGTTTAAATATACAAGTTCATGTATGATTTGCTATCACCCACATGCAAAGATTAAAAACCGGTATTTAATCAGACTCGCATGTAACTTGCAATTGATGATTCCAGATTAAGATTGTATCGATATACAATCAGACTATTATAATTCACTTAAACGCAAATAATTACAAGCCAAGCGTGATACCATCCAAGTTTGGGCACTGAAAAGGGCTTTAACCCTATGGATGTCGGTACACCTGCGCGTAACATTCATAGAGAAGAAGTCTGGATGAGATGCGTAGTTCTATGTGGGTGCGTGCGCCTCTGCGTAGTAGCCACATTAGTTCTATCCATAGTTCAAGCTTGGTAGACTTGTCTACGATTGTCAGCTAGGGCTGACCTAGGGTATCAGTATAGGGTATGCCACGTACTTACAATACAGACCCTAGCCAGGAAGTACATGGTCTTGTAGATAGATGTATTTCTACCTTGACGCTCTCAATTGGAGCATTGAGCCTCCGTTCACTTCAATTGAGAGTATGATAGGATCCTGGTTTAGATTCTAAAGTTAGAATCAGAAAGTGTTTTATGACTATATCTCCAAATTCAATTTTAATTAATACTGATTTAAATTTCTTTACGATGTAGATATAAATGGCAAACACGAATCATTATGGTAATAGCGCGCTTAGGTCGCTAATCGAGCAGGATAAGCTTAACGGCGTAAACTTACTCGATTGTGACCGGAACTTGAGACTCGTTCTCAAGCATGAACATAAGGATTATGTCCTTACCCAGGAACCACCTACTGAGGCAACATTGAACGCCACAAGGGCGCTCAGGGATGCCTACCAGAAAATCCTTAGCGACCGTATCGACGTGCAGTGCATCATGATGGGTAGTATGGTGCCTGACTTGCGAAAGCAGTTCTTGGACATTTCTGATGATCCCAACACCTTAATGGCAGAGATCGAGAAAATGTTCAAAGAGAAAGCGCGTGTCGAAAGATACGACACTTTCAGTGAACTGATGTCTTGCAAGCTGAAGGCTAGAGCTCATGTCAGTCCCCATGTCCTTAGGATGAAACGTCTTTTGGAACACTTGACCAGACTCAGTCATCCTGTGGATAAGGAAATTTCTGTAGAGTTTGTGCTGCATTCACTTTCAGAGACATATCGTGATTTCGTTGGAAATTACAATATGCATAACATGGATAAGAATGTGACAGAGCCTCATGGTATACTCGTGACTGCTGAAAAGAATCTCAAGGGAAAGTCCAAGGAGTTTCTTATGGTCAACAAGTAAGGGAGCTTCAATAAAACCAGCTTGGGCAAGGATAAAGCCCCTATGCACCTAGCGGGGAAGATTCAACAACCTAAGGGTCTAGCAGCTCCAAAGGCTATTGAGAATCTCACAATTTGTGTTAATCGGCAAGCTTTAGAAAGTAGAAGAGAAGTGGGCAGGGGCGAGGCGGACCTACGAGTTGGTGACGACAATCAAGTCTTAACAACTGCAGTAGGAGATATTAGTCTCAGTTTGCCCAGTGGCCTAGATTTATTATTGAACAATTTTCATTGTGTACCTGCGTTTCGCAGGAATATTATTTCTATTTCCTTGCTAGACAAGGAAGGATATTGTTTTTCTATTGAAAATGGAATTTTCAATATTTTTCAGAATAATATATTTTATTGCAATGCTTCATTGGTTGGTGGTTTATATATTCTTAATATTCAAAACACTAACACTAGCACAATTTATAATATAAGTAACAAAAGGGTTAAATCCGATGATTTAAACCAGACTGTGATATGGCAATGCCGTTTAGGCCATATAGGCCAGAAACGCATCTCAACACTTCACAAGTGTGGACTTCTAAGTCCGTTTGAATTCACTCCAATTGAGAGATGCGAGTCATGCCTTATGGGCAAAATGACAAAGGCACCTTTTGCTGGTTTTGGTGAAAGGGCTAGTGACTTATTGGGTCTCGTACATTCCAATGTCTGTGGACCTATGAGCACTCAGGCCATAAGAGGTTTTCACTACTTCGTTACATTTATTGATGACTTTAGTAGTTACGGGTATGTCTATCCTATGAGACATAAATCGGAAACCTTTGACAAGTTCAAAGAATTCCAGAACGAAGCACAAAACCAGCTTGGTAAAAGTATAAAGGCGCTTCTATCTAACCGAGGCGGTGAGTACTTGGACCAAGAATTTCACTGTCATTTAAAGGAGTGTGGGATCCTCTCTGAATTAACTCCACCTGGAACACCTCAAATGAATGGTGTATCCGAACGGAGAAATCGGACCCTGCTTGACATGGTTCAATCAATGATGAGTCAGGCTGACCTCACTATCTTCTTCTGGGGCTATGCCCTAGAGACATCCGCATTCATATTGAATCGGGCTCCTACAAAGGCAGTGGAAAGCACCCCATACAAAGTATGGAACGTGAAAAAACCCTTATTAGCTTTCCTTAAGATTTGGGGATGTGCAGCTTCCGTCAAGTGTTTGCTAGGCGATAAGCTCGAACCCAAATCAGATAAGTGTGTCTTTGTGGGGTACCCCAATGAAACAAGGGGATACTATTTATACAAACCCAGTGACAACAAAGTTTTTGTTGCTCGAGGACGGGTATTTTGTAGGGTTTTAGAGTGTTCTAGATCATCGAGATAGCGGAAGCATTTAACAAAAGCAACTCCAAACCTTGTCCAAGAACATGAACCATTAAATCTCAAAGCAAAATCTATTCCACATGAAATTTACCTATAGGTCTTTGTTGAATCAATAAAGAAAAACTATGAGGTCTTCTTCTCTAGAGCAAGTCCACACCAAGGGGATGATCTTCAAGATCCCTTACTTAATGCCTACTAGAACAATTAAGTGAAGAACAAGAGAGCAAGAAGAGAGGAGAGAGTATAGTGGCCGGCCAAGGAGAGAGAGGGCTTGTGAATGAGTGAATTAATTCCCAAGATATTTCTCTACTTCATCAACTCATAAGCATGGGTATAAAAGGTGAAAGCATGGGTTTAAAGGTGTCAATACCCAAACCCCTTAAATCACTCACCTCTTAATCATAAATCACCAACTAAGCATGGTGTGTGGCCCCCACCCTTGGACCCACCAAGGTGGCCGGCCATATTGGGCTTATTGGGCCCAACATGGGCACATGTTGGGCCGGTCACGTGACCTCATGGGCCGAGCCTAATGTGATCGCCCATGTGGAAGCGTGCCGTGTCCAAAAGTTGCCCGACCCTATTTGTCATTACTTATCAAACAAAGTCCGAAAAAACTAAGTTTTCTCGATTCGCTAATTATTCTCTCAAGCCGAACCCATGGCCCAAAACCTTCAGTTTTGTCCATGTATTGCTCCTCAAGAAACGATAAGGTTTCCTTGTCTCAAGTTATCCGTCTTGTATGTGTGTGACCCTCTAGGCTCATGCCACCGTTGGTAGATTGGCGCAAAAGATCTCTCTTGTCCGATCCATCATAAGTGGTCTCTAGTAGGACGTTACGATTACCCAAGGTGCATGATGATCGATGATTGGATTTAAGCTTGTGCGTACAAGTCACTATCCTATTATCTCTAGACATCCCGATTGATCACAAGGCATAGAGTCGTCATCCTTGTTTAATCAATTGTAGTTACTTGATATGTGAGATGGCTGAGAACTGATAACCCGTATCACTGGCATGGCCATGCTCTTTCTCTCAGTCACTCTCGATCAAGAGGCCTTTAACGGATATATTTCCCATACCGTAGTACGAGGGATAAATCCCTTAGCCGTCTTTCGTGTCACTCATGCAATCCGTTCTGCCACCCAATCATGCCCGTTATTGCAATCCTGTTACGGAAAGCGTTAGGCGCAAGTTAAAGCCCCACGTACACTGCATAACGATCACAAAGACTCCTTGGTCTAAGGATATCGTGGCAAGCTATCGCATTTGAATATGTTCATGGCTTAATCTACGAAACACTATTCAAAGCGGGTCGTCCGATATCAATCACCTCATGATATCTATGATATGATTTCGGGATCCCTCATCCCTATGACAAGCAGAACTACGTTATTGAGAACCATTCTCATACTGGTCGCTTCTATTGAAGCGTATATTGACTAAGGACTCGTTAAGTGTGATCCGTACAGATTTATGGTTCTACTACTTAAGTGGTCATAAATAAGATCATGCTTAACATATTACTTCAACACATAAGTAATACAAAGCCGTTTTATTTATTACAAACGATGATAATTATACATAGACATTTATAGACTACTAGCAATTGGACTAGGGCACAAAAATGCTATCAATCTCCAACTTGCCCCTTGTTCCAATCTAAGTCCCAGTCAATACCCATTGACCGAACATGTTTAACATGTTTTGCTTGAGAAAGAGCCTTGGTTAAGGGGTCGGCTGTGTTATCATTAGATGCAACGTAGTGGATCTTCACGTCACCTCTAGCAACTATGTCACGGATGATGTGATACTTCCTAAGTACATGTTTGGATCTGTCATGTGCCCTGGGTTCCTTAGCTTACGCAATGGCCCCGGTATTGTCACAATATAAGTCTACAGGGTAAGATGAGTTTTGAATTACACCTAACCCAGCCACGAAACTCCTGATCCATACAACCTCTTTTGCCGCTTCCAATGTAGCAATATACTCTGCTTCCGTCGTAGAGTCGGCAATGGTGTCCTACTTCTTGCTTTTCCAGCTGAATGCTCCACCGTTCAACGTAAACACAAATCCCAAGTGACTCTTAAAGTCATCGGGGTCTGTTTGGAAAGTAGCGCCGACATATCCTTTGACGACTAGATCATCATTTCTTCCCCCGTATACAAGAAAAGCGTCTTTGGTTTTCTCAAATATTTTAGAATCGCCTTATCATCTAATGTTCCTCACTGGGTTTGGATTGATGTCTACTGGTACAGCTTAAGGCAAACGAGACATCTGGTCTCGTACACATCATGGCATACATTATGGACCCTATAGCCGAAGCATATGGGATCTCATTCATTCTTGCTAGCTCTGCAGGTTTCTCAGCACACTGTTTCTTGATAAACTTTATGCCATGACGCATTGGCAGCAGTCCTTTCTTTTAATTATGCCTTGAGAATCATCTCAGCACTTTGTCTATATAGGTCCTTTAACTTAAGCCCAAGACCCGCTTGGCACGGTCTCTATATATCTTGATCCTCAAGATGTAAGAGGCCTCGCCTAAGTCCTTCATTGCAAAACACTCACCTAACCAAGTCTTTGTTAAGAGCAAGGTAGGGACGTCGTTTCCAATGAGCAGTATGTCATCAACATATAGCACCAAAAACACTACTTTCTCCCATCTGCCTTTTTATACACGCAAGGTTCATCATCGTTCTTGATGAAGCCAAATTGTTTCACAACTTCATCAAAACGATGATTCCAACTCCAAGATGCTTGGTTCAAACCATAAATTGATTTGAGCAACTTGCAAATCTTTCAATTATTCTTAGGATCCTCAAAACTCTCAGGCTGGGACATATAAACGTCCTCAGCTAACCTTCCATTAAGGAAGGCGATTTTGACGTCCATTTGCCATATCTCATAATTATGATAAGCTGCTACGGCAAGTAGAATGCGGATAGATTTGACCATAGCTATTGGAGAAAAGGTTTCTTCATAGTCAATTCCGTGGACTTGCCTATAACCCTTTGTTACCAGTCTTGCTTTATAGGTCTGAGGTTTGCCATCCATGTCTATCTTTATTTTAAAGATCCATTCACACCCAATGACTTTTACGCCAAGGGTTTGATCCACCAAGTCCCACACTTGATTATCGGACATGGATTGCATTTCTTCCCTCATGGATTCAAGCCATTTCTCAGAGTCAGTTCCGTCCAGGGCCTCTCGAAAGGTAGCTAGATCATAGTCCACTAACACCAAATCATCACCTCCAGTTACTAGGAAACCATATCTGATAGGTGCATGACTTGTCCTTTCAGACCGCCTTGGACCGTCCTCATTAACTTTAGCTATTGGTTCTTGCTCAACGACTACATCTGGCTCTACTGTAGGGTTTTGGAGCATTCTAGATCATCGAGATAGCGGAAGCATTTAACAAAATCTACTCCAAACCTTGTCCAAGAACATAAACTGTTAAATCCCAAGGCAAAATCTATTCCACAAGATGTTTATCTCTAAGTATTTGTAGAATCGATAAAGAAGAACTTTCGGATCTTCTTCTCTTAAGCATGTCCACACCAAGGGGATGATCTTGAAGATCCTTCACTTAATTGCCTACTAGAACAATTAAAGGAAGAACAAGAGAGCAAGATGATGAGGAGGGAGAGAGTGGCCGGTTACAATAGAGAGAGAGAGAGAGAGCTTGTGAGAGTTGTGTGATTATTTTGTGTAATGAATCAATATTAGATATTTACCTTCATCATCCAACCCATAAGCATGGGTCAAAAGTGATTGGTATGGGCTTAAAGTGTCATCACCCATACCCCTTAAATCACCCACCTCTTAATCCACAATCACCAACCAAGCATAGTGTTGTGTGGCCCCCACCATTGGACCCACCAATGTGGCCGGCCATATTGGGCTTATTGGGCCCATAATGGGTCCTTGTTGGGCCGGTCACATGACCTTATGGGCCGAGCCCAATGGGCTCGCCCATGTGATTTCGTGCCGTGTCCAAAAGTTGCCCGACCCTTTTTGTCGTTACTTATCAAACAAAGTCTGACGCGACATTGACGATAAAACTCAGTTTTCTCGATTCGCTAATTATTCTCTCAAACCGAACCAATGGCCCAAAACCTCCAGTTTTTTCCATGCATAGCTCCTCAAGAAACGTTAAGGTTTCCTTGTCTCAAGTTATCCGTCTTGAATGTGTGTGACCCTCCAGGCTCATGCCACAGTTGGCAGATCGGCGCAAAAGATCTCTCTTGCCCGATCCATCATAAGGGGATTCTAGAAAGACGTTATGATTACCCAAGGTGCATGACGATCAATGATTCGACTTAACCTTGTGCGTACAAGTCACTATCCTATTATCTCTAGATATCCCGATTGATCACAAGGCATAGAGTCGTCACCCTTGTTTAATCAATTATTGTTACTTGATATGTGAGATGGATGAGAATTGATAACCCGTATCACCGGTATGGCCATGCTCTTACTCTCAGTCAGTCTCGATCAAGAGGCCTTTAACGGATATCTTTCCCATACCGTAGTATGAGGATAAATCCCTTAGCCATCTTTCGGGTCACTCATCCAACCCGTTCTGCTACCCAATCATGCCCGTTATTGCAATCGTTAGGCGCAAGTTAAAGCCGCACGTACATTGCATAGCGATCACAAAGACTCCTTGGTCTAAGGATATAACGGGCACAAAGACTCCATGACAAGCTATCGCATTTGAATATGTTTATGGCTTAATCTATGAAAACACTATTCAAAGCAGGTCGTCCGATATCAATCACCTCATGATATCTATGATATGATTCCGGGATCCCTCATCCCTATGAGAAGTAGAACTACGTCATTGAGAACCATCCTCATACTGGTCGCTTCTATAAAAGCGTATATTGACCAGGGACTCGTTAAGTGTGATCCGTACAGATTTATGGTTCTACTACTTTTGTGGTCATAAATCAGATCATACTTAATATATTACTTCAACACATAAGTAATACAAAGCCGTTTTATATATATTACAAACGATGATAATGTACATACACATTTACAGGCTATTAGCAATTGGACTAGGGTATAAAATGCTATCAATCTCCTACTTGCCATTAGTTCCAATCTAAGTCCCAGTCTATACCCATTGATCTAACATGTTTATCATGTTTCGCTTGAGGAAGAGCCTTGGTCAAGGGTTCGGTTTTGTTTTCATCAGATGCAACGTAAGGGATCTTCACGTCACCTCTAGCGACAATGTCGCGGAAGATGTGATACTTCCTGAGTACATGTTTGGATCTGTCATGTGCCCTGGGTTCCTTAGCTTGCGCAATGGCCTTGGTGTTCTCACAATATAAGTCTACTGGGTTAGATGGGTTTTGAATTACACCTAACCCAGCCATGAAACTCCTGATCCATACAGCTTCTTTTGCCGCTTCCGATACAGCAATGTACTCAGCTTCGGTCGTAGAGTCGACAATGGTGTCCTGCTTCTTGCTTTTCCAGCTGAATGCTCCACCGTTCAACGTAAACACATATCCCAACTGACTCTTAAAGTCATCGGGGTCTGTCTGGAAACTAGCATCGACATATCCTTTGACGACTAGATCATCATTTCTTCCCTCGTATACAAGAAAAGCGTCTTTGGTTTTTCTCAAATATCCGGGTTTTGATTGATATCTACTGGTACAACTTAAGGCAAACGAGACATCTGGTCTCGTACATATCATGTCATACATTATAGATCCTATAGCCGAAGCATATGGGATTTCATTCATTCTTGCTAGCTCTGTAGGTGTCTCTGCACACTGTTTCTTGCTTAGCTTCATTCCATGACGCATAGGCAGCAATCCTTTCTTTGAATCTTGCATTGAGAATCTTCTCAACACTTTGTCTATGTAGGTGCTTTGACTTAAACCCAAGACTCGCTTGGCACGGTCTCTATATATCTTGATCCCCAAGATGTAAAAGGTCTCGCCTAAGTCCTTCATTGCGAAACACTCACCTAACCAAGTTTTTGTTAAGAGCAAGGTAGGGACGTCGTTTCCAATGAGCAGTATGTCATCAACATAAAGCACCAAGAAGACTACTTTGCTCCCATCTACCTTTTTATATACGCAAGGTTCATCATCGTTCTTGATGAAGCCAAACTGTTTCACAACTTCATCAAAACGCTGATTCCAACTCCGAGATGCTTACTTCAAACCATAAATTAATTTGAGCAACTTGCAAATATTTTCCTTATTCTTAGGATCCTCGAAACCCTCAGGCTGGGACATGTAAACGTCCTAAGCTAACCTCCCGTTGAGGAAGACGGTTTTGACGTCCATTTGCCATATCTCATAGTTATGATACGCTGCTACGGCAAGTAGAATGCGGATAGATTTAAACATAGCTACTGGAGAAAAGGTCTCTTCATAGGCAATTCCGTGGACTTGCCTATAACCTTTTTCTACCAGTCTTGCTTTATAGGTCTGAGGTTTGCCATCCATGTCTATCTTTATTTTAAAGATCCATTTACACCTAATGACTTTTACGTCAGGGTTTGATCCACCAAGTCCCACACTTGATTATCTGACATCGATTGCATTTCTTCCCTCATGGCTTCCAGCCATATGTCAGAGTCGGTTCCGTCCAAGGCCTCTCGAAAGGTAGCTGGATCATTGTCTACTAACACTACACCATCACCTCCAGTTACTAGGAAACCGTATCTGACAAGTGCATGACTTATCCTTTCAGACCGCCTCGGACCGTCATAATTAACTATAGCTATTGGTTCTTGCTCAACGAATATTTCTGGCTCTACTTCTTCTAGTGGGTCGTCTAGTGGTTCTTGAATGACCATCTCATCTAGAACTTCATCAAGATGAATAGTCCTCCCACTGACCGTCTTGGAAATAAATTCCTTTTCCAAGAATGTCCCTCCTCGAGCGAGAAAAACTTTATTTTCGCTCGGTTTGTAGAAGTAGTATCCTTTTGTTTCTTTTGGATTTCCGATTAAAGTGCACTTATCTGATCTCGATTCGAGCTTGGTTGCAAGCAACCGTTTTACATAAGCCTCGCAACCACAGATATTTAGGAAGGACAAAACGGGTTCTTTCCTGTACCATTTCTCGAATGATGTCCCTTCCACTGCTTTCGACAGAGCCCTATTTATTATGAATGCGGCTGTTTGCAGAGGGTAACCCCAGAAGGAGATCGGGAGATCAATGAGACTTAACATCGATCGAACCATATCCAACAATGTCCGGTTCCTTCGCTCGGACACACCATTGAGTTGCGGTGTTCCTGGCGGAGTCCACTGAGATAGTATTCCACTTTCAGTATGATGACTAAGAAACTCCTCGGATAAGTATTCTCCACCCCGATCAGAATGGAGTGCCTTGATACTTTTTCCGAGTTGGTTTTCTACTTCAGACCTAAACTCCTTGAATTTATCAAAGGCTTCGAACTTATGTCTCATGAGATAGACATAATCATATCTATTGAAATCATCAGTAAATGTTATAAAGTAGCCTAAACCACCTCTGGTTGGTGTACTCATTGGTCCACATACATCTGAATGTATTAGGCCCAATAGATCACCTGCCCTCTCACCTAAACCAGTGAAGGGCGCTTTAGTCATCTTGCCCATTAAACAAGCTTCGCATCTATCAACCGTTTGGAATTCGAATTGACTTAGAAGTCCACGCATATGAAGCGCTAAGATGCGTTTCTCATATATGTGACCTAGACGACAATGCCAGATTAGAGTTTGGTCTAAATCATTAGTTTTAAACCTCTTAGTATTTATATTACAGAGCATGTTGGATCTCGAGTTTTGCATATTCAATATGTATAATCCTCCAACAATGTGAACATTTCCATAAAACATGTTGTTGCGCATAATATTAAAAAACCCGTTCTTAATATTAAAATAATAACCTTCTTTTTCAAGAAGAGATAATGATATAATATTCATGCTGAAAGCAGGTATGCAAAACACATCAAAAAGTTCAATTACAAGCCCACTGGGCAAAATAAGGTTAACAGAACCCGCGGCAGTTGCGGTAACTCTCACGTTGTTCCCAACTCTTAGGTCCACCTCGCTTTCCCCATATCTCTTCTACTATGCAACACATGCACACCCGCACAGACATGAGACTCAGCTCCAGTGTCTAGTACCCAAGCATTTATAGTAGAAAGATTTAGCTCTAATGGAATACCTGACGAAGTAGCGGCCCCACCGCCTTTCTTCTGATCCTCCTTTAGCTGCTGACAGTCTTTCTTCCATTGATCAGGCTTTTGATAGTAGAAACAGACTGACTCCTTTGCCTTCCCCTTGCCCTTCACGGGTATGGAAGGCTTAGGAACAAATCATCGTCTGATCTTTCCTGCCAGGGGCATTGGGCCTTTACCCTTGCCACCACCAGCTTTAAAGCTGGATCCCTTCTTGACCATAAGAACACTTTTGGGCGAACTGCCCCTTATGCTCTTCTCGGCAGTAACTAGCATGTTGTGCAACTCCGACGCGGTCTTGTCCATGTCATGCATGTGATAGTTCATGACGAACCCACCATATGCATGAGGAAGGGATTGGAGAATAAAATCCGCAACCATTTCTTTCTCCATAGTCATTCCGAGACTAGTCATATGATCGAAATGTCCCTTCATACGTAGGACGTGTGGACCTACGGAGCTGCCTGCTGACATCTTGCAGGCAATGAGTTCTCGGAGAACAGTGTATTTTTCAATACGTACTTTCTCTTTTAACATATCCTTGTTCTGTGCAAACATTGCAAACTGATCATGGGATAGCTCCACAAACTGCTTCTGGAGGTCCGCCGCCATGCAGCCCAGCATGACACACGCAACGTCGATAGAGTCGCTAAGGTTTTTCAGGTACCCATCCTTAACGACCCTCGTTGCGTTGGTAGCTGGCTCCACCGGGATAGCCTTATCAAGGACGTACTCCCTGCGTTCCAACTATAACACAAGTCGTAAATTCCTGTCCCTGTCCAGATAATTTGTCCCGTCGATTTTACACTTTTCAAGTATGGTCCTCAATGACAAATTAGACGAGTTTGTTGAATTACTAGCCATTTCTACACGAAGAAAGTAAATTTAATCAGAAAAGTTGAATAAATTTACAAAGATCCGATTTAAACACCAACCATCCGATTCTAAGGTTTAGAATCTTTAAACCAAGATCCCTTATTTTTCATTTGAAGTACGCTAAGGCGCACCGCTCCAATTGACTTATTTAGGTAGGACGTCTATCCAATTACAACCCGTGTAACTCTTGGTCAGGGTATATGCAAAAGCACACTGCTTACCCTTCCGATGCCCCAGCTCGACCTCAGGCCAAGAATCCTGGTCGAGTCAATCAACCTTCACTAACGAGTTAACTTTGTGCAGATGCTCCGCTAAGGTGCACGACATCCCACAAAATTTACTATTCCCATATAGAACCCATTCCATCGATGCTCCGCTAAGGCGCACGATACCGATAAAATGTTTCTACATGGGTGTGAATTTGGGTGGCATTCTCACTTGACTCAAATTATGTTGTAATTTGGTTGTGTTTAATAATTCGAAAGTATTTGGCACAATTACGAACCCGTCATCAACAACCCGTGTTGTGACGTTTCTAATTGTATCACATACTATCTTCATTTGAAGCCGTCATTTGCAACCCGTGCAAACATATTTCAAATTTGAACTCATCCATCACAACCCGTGCGATGATGGTTCACAACGCTTTAATCATGCAAACAATTAAAATCAATTTTAATCTTTGCATGTGAGGTGATGGCTTATAAACTTATAAGCTAAGCATGCAAGCATGTTATTATTTAAATATATCAAGCAAGCAAACATAAAGCGTTAAATATGCATTTTATAGCCCATCCTAATCTTAGGATTCTACGAGTCACCACACCTTCTCGTCTTTCTCATTCGGGCTCCCACTCGCTCTTGGACTTCCTCCAAGACCGTCATTGTGCTCGATTTTCCATCCTTCTCGTCTTTGAGTAATAATTACAATTAATACTCGGTTCGTAGACCGGATAAAAAATAATTACACTTTATGGGCTCGAATGAAAGAATAATTACAAACCGTGAAAGCAATAAAATCTAATTGGCTACTAATGCATCATACATCTCATCACATTATCCAACATGTTATCACACAAACATGTTATCAAATAATATGCAATTATTCCGGTTTTAATTTTGCCAAGTTGCTTGGTCGGGTTTATCAAAACTAGACCTTTTCGAAAACGGTTTATCGAAACCGATTAAATTTTGAAAGTTTTCGAAATATTGGATCGCGGGTTCATGCCACGGATCAAACACTGTGCACGAACCAAGTCTGGCCCAAGCTCAACGGGCCGAAGCCCATTGGGCCGAGCCCAACACCACGGCTCGGTTTGGGCCTTGGAAGGCCCGAACCGAGCTTGCCTCCACTCTCGGCCTCGTCCAAGAGTAGGGACGGCTCCGGTCACCGCAGGCCTCCCCAGCCTCCGGTGACTTCCGTCCGGTACCCCCAATCCGGCTCCCCGAGAGTCTCTTCTCGGACCCGAAAAATCCAATAATTTCCGAAAAATTATAAATTCAATATATTTTCCAAAAATAACATTTTTCATGCAATTATCCCAAAAAGCATTATAAACATGTTATCAACAAGATTGGCATGCAAATAAACATAAAACCGAAACAAGTTCAACAAGACAAAGATTGAGAGGGTTAACCACGCTCTGATACCACTGTAGGGTTTTGGAGCGTTCTAGATCATCGAGATAGCGGAAGCGTTTAACAAAATCTACTCCAAACCTTGTCCAAGAACATAAACCGTTAAATCCCAAGGCAAAATCTATTCCACAAGATATTTACCTTTAAGTCTTTGTTGAATCGATAAAGAAGAACTTTCGGATCTTCTTCTCTAAAGCAAGTCCACACCAAGGGGATGATCTTGAAGATCCTTCACTTAATTGCCTACTAGAACAATTAAATGAAGAACAAGAGAGCAAGATGATGAGGAGAGAGGGAGTGGCCGGCCACAATAGAGAGAGAGAGAGAGAGAGAGATAGAGAGCTTGTGAGAGTTGTGTGATTATTTTGTGTAATGAATCAATATTAGATATTTACCTTCATCATCCAACTCATAAGCATGGGTCAAAAGTGATTGGTATGGGCTTAAAGTGTCATCACCCATACCCCTTACATCACTCACCTCTTAATCCACAATCACAACCAAGCATGGTGTTGTGTGGCCCCCACCATTGGACCCACCAATGTGGCCGCCCATATTGGGGTTATTGGTCCCATAATGGGCCCTTGTTGGGCCGGTCACGTGACCTCACGGGCCGAGCCCAATGGGCTAGCCCATGTGATTTCATGCCGTGTCCAAAAGTTGCCCGACCCTTTTTGTCGTTACTTATCAAACAAAGTCCGACGCGACATCGACGAAAAAACTCAGTTTTCTCGATTCGCTAATTATTCTATCAAACCGAACCCATGGCCCAAAACCTCCAGTTTTTTCCATGCATAGCTCCTCAAGAAACGTTAAGGTTTCCTTGTCTCAAGTTATCCGTCTTGAATGCGTGTGACCCTCCAGGCTGATGCCACCGTTGGCAGATCTGCGCAAAAGATCTCTCTTGCCTGATCCATCATAACGGGCCTCTAGTAAGACGTTATGATTACCCAAGGTGCATGACGATCGATGATTCGACTTAACTTTGTGCGTACAAGTCACTATCCTATTATCTCTTAATATCCCGATTGATCACAAGGCATAGAGTCGTCACCATTGTTTAATCAATCATTGTTACTTGATATGTGAGATGGCTGAGAACTGATAACCCGTATCACCGGCATGGCCATGCTCTTACTCCCATTCAGTCTCAATCAAGAGGCCTTTAATGGATATCTTTCCCATACCGTAGTATGAGGGATAAATCCCTTAGCCGTCTTTCGTGTCACTCATGCAACCCGTTCCGCCACCCAATCATGCCCGTTATTGCAATCCTGTTAAGGAAAGCATTAGGCGCAAGCTAAAGCCGCACGTACATTACATAGCGATCAAAAAGACTCCTTGGTCTAAGGATATCGTGACAAGCAATCGCATTTGAATATGTTCATGGCTTAATCTATGAAAACACTATTCAAAGCGGGTCGTCCGATATCAATCACCTCATGATATCTATGATATGATTCCGGGATCCCTCATCCCTATGACAAGTAGAACTACGTCATTGAGAACCATCCTCATACTGGTCGCTTCTATTGAAGCGTATATTGACCAAGGACTCGTTAAGTGTGATCCGTACAGATTTATGGTTCTACTACTTTAGTGGTCATAAATCAGATCATGCTTGACATATTACTTCAACACATAAGTAATACAAAGTCGTTTTATTTACTACAAACGGTGATAATTATACATAGATATTTATAGACTACTAGCACTTGGACTAGGGCACAAAAATGCTATCATATTTTTGGAAAAGGAATTTATTACCAAAAGTGCTAGTAAGAGTGCCGTGCAACTTGAAGAAATTCAAGAAGATACGGAACAACCCACTATGCCGGATGTAGAAATACAGGAGTCAGAAGAGGTCATTGGTCAAGAACCAATCCCAACACCTATTCCAGAGGGTCCAAGAAGGTCTGAGAGATCTCGTCAAGCCCCTATTAGATATGGCTTTCTAGCCACTGAAGGAAATGACTTGATGTGTGTGGATCAGGATGATACAGACAAGCTTTGGCCAGTCCAGACTCCAAAAAATGGCAGGACGCCATGAATGAGGAAATGAAATCCATGTCCAACAACCAAGTCTGGTGATTGGTGGATCAAACCATTGGGATAAAACCCATCGTTTGCAAATGGGTCTATAAACTTAAGACCGACATGGATGGAAAACCTCAGACCTATAAAGCTAGAATGGTTGCGAAAGGTTATCGCCAGATCGAAGGTATCGATTGTGACGAGACATATTAACGGGAACTTTATCCCAAACACTGTATTCCTTCTATTGCGAAAGGTATCGATTGCGAAAGGTTATCTCTGGATCATTCTAGCCATAGCAGCATACTACGACTATCAGATGTGGCAGATGGATGTCAAAACTGCCTTCCTTAATGGGAACTTAAAAGAGGATGTGTATATGACACAGCCCGAGGGTTTTGTTGATCGAGAGAATCCCGTAAAAATTTGTAAGCTGCTTAGATCCCTTTTTGGATTAAAGCAAGCTTCACGAAGTTGGAACCTTCGTTTTGATGAAGTCTTAAGGAAATTCGGTTTTATCAAAAACGAAAGTGAACCTTGCGTATATAAGAAAGCGAGTGGGAGTAATATCGTATTCCTAGTGCTATATGTCGATGACATATTGATCATCGGGAATGACATCCCAACCTTGCCTGAGGTCAAAGCTTGGTTAGGGAAATGCTTCTCGATGAAGGACTTAGGTGATGCTGCTTTCATTCTGGGCATCAAGTTCTACAGAGATCGACCCAAAAGCATATTGAGCCTAAGTTAGAGCACTTACATAGATAAGGTGTTGGGAAGGTTCTCAATGCTTGATTCTAAGAAGGGATACATACCCATGCGGGATGGTATTAAGCTTAGCAAACTACAGAGTCCTAAGACTCTTAAAGAGCTAAGCAAAATGAGTAAGATCCCATATGCTTCGGTTGTGGGATCCATTATGTATGCCATGATTTGCACGAGACCGGACGTCTCATACGCACTAAGCTGTACCTGCAGATATCAATCTAACCCAGGCCAGGAGCACTGAATTGCTGTTAAGAGTATCCACAAATATCTAAGGAGAACTAAAGACGGATTTCTAGTGTATGGTGGGAAGGATGGCGAACTAGCAGTCAAAGGATATGTTGATGCTAGTTTTCAGAAAGATCCTGATGTTTTCAAATCTCAGGCAGGATTTGTATTCGTATTAAATGGTGGAGCATTCAGATGGAAGAGCTTCAAGTTAGCAACAACTGCTGATTCTACAACAGAGGTTGAATACATAGCTGCAGCAGAAGCAGCGAAGGAGGTCGTATGGGTTAGAAGCTTTCTAACCGGATTAGATGTGATGCCGCGAGCGTCTGATCCATTAAGCTTGTTGTGTGACAACACGGGGGCCATAACATTAGCTCAAGAGCCCAGATTCCACAACAGAACTAAACACATACAGAGGAAGTATCACATTATTAGAGTATATATCGATAACGGTGATGTGGAGATTACTTATGTACCGACTGATGACAACGTTGTTGATCCCTTGATGAAGGCTTTACCGCAGCCCAAGCATGAGGCGCACGTGAAGTCTATGGGGGTAGATTGGAACTTAGGTTGGAACTAAGGGCAAGTGGGAGATTGTTAGGATTATGCCCTAGCCCAATGTAATTTCATAATCTATATTTTAACGGACATCATTCTTCTACATAATAAAAGGCATAATATTACTAATGTGTTGTAGTAGTATATCTAATGTGATTTGATCTATGTCATAATGTGTGTAACCACTTATAATAGAACTATAGATCAGAAAGAATTGCATTCGATAAAGTCCCTGATCAGCTAAGCTTCTTCTGAAGCGATCAGTATGAGACTAACTCCTTGTGATCATGCTCTACTGATCATGGCAAAGTGCGTGCCGGAGTTATATCATAGATATCATTAGGTCGATGATATCGGACAACCCGATTATGAGTATGATGCATAGATCCAGTCATGAGATACTCACAGATCGTAACTCGTCATTATATCCTAAGACCAAGGAGTCTTTGTGTACACTATGTACCAAATACGTAAGTTTGACCTAGTCTAACGTTATCTGTAAAAAGGTAGCTATAACGGCTTCGATTGGCTTGGATATTTATTGCATTAGTGAACTCGAAAGGCGTTTGAGGGATTTATCACTCATACACCGGTATGAGAAAGATATATGTTTAGGCCACTTGATGAGTATGACCAAAGGAATAGCACGGCCGTGCAGATGATACCTTAGTATCAGTTTTCAGTCATCTCAGATATCAAGAAACAGTGATTGATAAATTAGGATGACGATTCCATACCTATTGATCAATCTGGATATCGGTTTGATAAAAGGACAGTGACATGTACGATAACAAGTTAAGTCGAATAATCGTTAGTCACGAACGTTGGGTAATCATAATGTCTTGCTAGAGACCACCTGCCAATTGTTCGTGAGCCTAAAGGGTCACACGCATTAAGCACAATACATGACAAATAAGCATGGATGGAAATTGGGAGAACCCAGTTTTGAGTTTAGTCAAATTTAAAATGATTCGGTTGATTTCTAGCCTAGGGTTTTAACCAGACGGTTGAAGAAATCAAGTTGAGGAAATTGAACCGGTTTATCTAAACCAAAATTAGAACTCAATTTTATGGGTTTTAATTTTGATTTCGTTAAACGGGCTTGAGGCCCATTTGGGGTTTTAATTCATGAAAGGGCAAGAGTGCAATTATGAATTTAAAGGGGTGATATGTGTAATTATTTTATTTGAATTTAAAATATAAAATCATATTCTTTCTATAATTATTTCACATAATTACTCATTATCCTCTTCCTTTATTTTCATATAATTTTGGCATCTTAATTTTGGCCGACCCTCCTATTGAATTTCCACCATTGTTTTTCTTTGTTCATATTTCTCAAAAGCATCATTAGCAAGAGGTTGAGAGAAAATCATTTCGGTGATTGTTGTGCTTATGTGGACTCGATAGAGAAACACTATTTTGTGTTTTAATCGATTATACAAAGGTCATTTTTCGGATTATAAAGTTCATAAATATGCTAAATTTTTCATTAAGATCAAATATTCTTTTCGATCCCATGGTTACATAAAGCTCCGTTGCATGAAATTATTGATTGGAACCCATGGTGATCCTTTTCAGCCAGCCTATGAGGTATTCCAACCTCATGGTTTCAGCCCCATTCCTCATCATGGTCGCCGCCCAAAACCCTAGGGTTTTGGCCCGATCCATGGCACGTGAGCTTACGGGCCCGTGGCCCAAAACCGTAGGGTTTTGGCCATGTCCTAAGATCTGCCCAGATTTCCTAAGATCTGCGCCCTATGCGTGTGACCCTTTAGGCTCATGTCCTGTTTGAATATCGGCATAAAATTACCATTTTACCCTTTCCATCAGAAGTGGTCTCTAGTAAGGCAATATGATTACCCAAAGTTCATGATTATCGATGATTCGATTTAACCTCATATCGTTCATGTCACTATTCTTTTATCACTAGGTATCTTGATTAATCATAAGACATAGAGTCGTCATCCTTATTTAATTAATCATCGTTTCTTGATACCCGATATGACTTAAAATAATACTCTGTATCACCTGCATGGCCATGCGTTTCCTTTCAGTCATTCTCATCAAGTGGCCCAAACTGATACCTATCCCATACTGTAGTATGAGGGATAAATCCCTTAGACATCTCTCGTATCACACATATAACCCATCCCCCAGCCAATCACAACCGTTATGGTTACCCTTTCACAGATAACGTTAGGTTTGAGCCAAACTTGGATATTGACTATATTGTGACCACATAGACTCTTTGGTCTAAGGATACAATGACAAGCTACGATCTTTGAATATGTTCATGACATCATCTATGTAACATATTCAAGTCGGGTCGTCCAATATCATTTCCACAATAATATCTATTATCTGACTCCGGCAAAACCTATTGCCATGATCAGTAGAGCTTGATCATAAAGAGTCATCCTCATACTGGTCGCTTTTGATGAAGCTTGACTTACTACGGACCCGTTAAGTATAAATCATGCAAATCTATAGTTCTACAATTAGGGATGACACACTTAATGATATAGATCGATGTATACCTAACTCATTACTACAACACCATAGTAATAAAATGCCGCTTTAAATTTATTGCTAAAGATGATACATATTCATAGACATAAATAGTATTGGACTAGGGCACAAATCTTACAATTTGTTGCCTACTTAGGTTGTTTGAATTGTCGTCTAAGTTGTGTGCATTGAGAACCATGTTTGTTTCGTGCCTGGTACGCGAATTCTAGAACTAGGGGCGTGACAACTCAAGGCGAAATAGATCAGGCGACAGGTGAATCTTTGGGAAATAGAATGTGCAGGCCATCTTTGGATCGCTTCAGCCATAAAGCCGACCTTGACATAATATTTCAATAGTACCTTGTCTAAGCCTAAAAAGCCTTTTTATGATACCCTACATTACAAGCAAATGTGCCTTCCGTTTCTATTTTCCAAAAATTATTTTGGTTCCTTGCATCATTGCTTTGTTGTTTTATGAATGCTGGGTTGATTTATTCAGGTTTATAGACCATTTGGGATAGATTTTCACTTACATGTATTTTGGGCTATAATTTAAGCCAAAATGAGATTTTTGTATTTATTCACTTGACTTGCTTTCTCAGATGTTCATCCATACAAAAGGTGCTTGGGACAATGTATTAAAAAAAAGGAAAAAAAAAAGAGAAATAAAAGAGCCCGGCACCAAAAAAGAAAAAAATTATGAGCATTTGAGGAAAAACATTCTTGCAAGTCTTGGGAAATAAAAAAAGGGGAGGGGGGAATTTCTGAGCCGAATATTAAAAACGGCAATGAAAACACAACTGAGAAAAAGGGACTGATTTTCTTAGCAACATATATATGCTAAGCGGAACACAAAATGGGAAATGGGTTGATTTGATTAGCATCGAGACATGCTAAGGGGAGAGCAAAGAACTCGGGTTTTTGTGAGATTTTAAAGCAACTTAGCGGTGGTGCACCACATGAGCCACTTTTTGATCCTCTAAACACCCACCTTAGCTTAAGCCTCAACATGTTACAATCGATATAAAGCCCTACAGATGTATTCGTCTACGACTCCAGTACCCCTACGATTAGTAGAGAGCCGATTGCGTCACTAGCAAATGAACTCTTATGACCTTCAGTGTGTACGTGAGCAACATGTGCCGAGGGTGTATGCATCCCAAGTGGAAAGTCAAGTCAAGTTAACAATTTTAACCCCGTCTCAATTGTAGTTGCCTAACGCATGTAATCATGGGATCGTTTAAATTTTTCGAGCATGACATCAAGTTTGTAGTTCTAAGACTATATGTTCATCAACATGACTAGCACATATTCAATGGTTGGGTGAACTCGTGGACATTTTCTTGTGAATATATTTTGGACTCTTGCTTTGTTTTATAGTTTCAGTCTTTTTATTTTTAGGATCGAGTCTAATAAGGATGCGTGTGCACTCCATGCTGATAAGCCCTCAGGAGGACCCGAACTCCTCCTACGAGTTACCTTGGGGTTTAATTCGGGAAAATAATGTATTTCTTAAAATTCACAGATTTTACTTTTAGTTTTATTTTTTGTTCTTTTTCTCGGGACGAGAAAATGATAAGTGTGGGGTGGTTGATGTGGTCGGATATTATGTATTCAACCTAGTTAAATCTCCTCATTTTCACCCTTATTTTGTCCCGAATTATTAGTATTATGTGAACAAAATGCTACTTGACCTTACTAATGAGCTGAGAAGTGGTTTTGATGAAAACAACTCGAAAAGGAGCGAAAAGGAGCCAAAAATGCAATAGCGGGAAAAGGGAGCAAGGTTGCTGGGTAGACCTACCAGATCCTACCCGGAAGGTTGGGCGTGACCCAACAACCCGTGGCTACGAAGAAGGAGGCGCAGAAGGGTTGCCAGGGAGCTCACCCGAGCAACCTTCAGGCAACCTGCCGGGTGCAACCCGGCAGGTTCCTGCTAACCCGGAAGCCCGAGGCAGGCAGAGGAAACTTGCCGAGTACAACCCGGCAAGTTCATGCTAACTTGACAGGCCATGGCTCCTGCATGAAGAGGAAAACCAACCTGCCGGGTCTCACCCAGCAGTCTGGTCAAATCAACACCTAAAATACGAGAATTGTTTTTTTTGAAAAGATTTCCCCCCTCCTATATATACCCAACCCCTCTACCTACGAAACTATCACAATTTAGATTTTACTTTCATATTAGTAGTTAGGTTAGAGGTGTGAGGAAGCTAGGGCCTTTTGGTGATCAACTTGGAGGCGATTTGGAGAAGGGATCAAGGTGCTTTTGTGAGGTTGGTAGTAGTGAGTAGTTGCTTTTGATTTTAGTTTTGGAATAGGTTTTGCATGCTTTTATTGGACATGGTGTTGAGAAATATTAGTGAGATTTATTCATTGATGACATTTGTTTTTATGGTTAATTTCATGATGAACATGATTGGAAATGAATTGGGTATAATGATTTGTGTAATATTTACCATGAGTAGCTAAATATTTAGGTCGGGGAAATGGATGAATGGGGATATAAACTTGATTAATTAAATGATTAATGGTTGAATTATTGGGTTTGTGAAATTAATTAGGACTCCGAATGTGATCTAATGCTAACTCTCCCGGGTAGGCTTGAGTTTAGAACCAATCTTGGAAGGGAGGCAATAGCAAACGACCTAGGTGGATTGTAGCATTTGGGGGCCGAATCTACATGTAGTACTTTGGGGTTGTGACTTGATTTGTTACGATTTCTTAGTTACAACATGCGACAGGGGTGTTTTTACCATGGGTACGGTTTACATCAATAGGGCGCCAGGCGAAAGGATGGAGATTCCTACGTAACCTTAGGAAGAATCCAAGTAGGTAATCTAGTTAATGGCCTGACTATTTTATTTTTAATCAGACAAAACCCTTGCAAACAAGAGATATGTTTGGGATAGTTTTGGAATTCTTGATACTTAATTCTATTTCTTAATTTGCTCTCCCATAACTAACAACCTAATCCGCTAAAATTTGTTAAATAACGTCGTGTGTTTTGTTGCATATTTTGTGAGTGTGCATTGTTTGGTCGATGACGTTTTCATTTCGTGCATCCTTGAGATTGGTTTGTTTTTCTTCACCACCACTTTACCGAAACTGACTAGACCCGCATAGTGGTCCTACGCTCCTAGTGTTCACATCATTTAGACATCACTCTCCCTATGGGATTGATAACTCTAGGACATAATACTCCCGATATTACTTGGAACGACAAGTGCACTTGTCGGGCGCGTCAATCACTACAACAACTCACACACTTGTTGTTATATTGCTTATCCATAGGATCATCTCTCCCTTGGTCAGTCCTCCTCTACTTTTGAATCCCAACATATCCAATGTGTCATTTAGTATCCAATACTAGAGAATCAAGAGTAGACAAACTTATAACAGAAGTCCTCAAAGATGTGGACCCACCACATCTCCTAAGTCGTCTTGGTATCTCTTACAGTCCATTTTCATATGACCATCCATATTGAAGAAAACAGATGATACCCTTGCGTGATCCATATTACAATGATCCCATCTACCAACATGGTGAGCCACTTGGAAAATATCATCTGCAGCCAACTCCATTTGGATGCCAAGACCCACTCTTGCCAAGTGCTCATGATGACCCATGGAATTTCATGCTGACATTTTGCAGGCGAGCAAATCTCTGATTGGATAGAATCTTTCGATTCTTGACATCTCCTGGAGATAACCAATTATTTTCATCCATGTTCATCTGTTCCCTTTGGAGATCCCATCTCCTTGCAACCTAGACCATAATAACCCACATCTTTAGAGTATTAGAGTGCTTATTGAATGTATCTCTAAGAGCTCTAGTGGCGTTAGAATCTGGTCCCTTAGGGATTGGTTGCTCAAAAAAATTCCTTATCAATTTACTTGAGAACCTGCTTGGAGATCTTTGTAAGAGGTTGTGCCCTAGTCCAAGTCTTTTCTATGTTATCTTCTATTCAGCAATTAATTTCATTTACATTATTACTGTGTTATGATAATGTGTCAAGCAATAACTTCATCTAAAGTCGTTAGTGTTTACTGAAGAACAACATAACCTTTACATATAATCAAGTTATGCTTGACAGATCCCTAGTCAAATACTTATCCATAAGTGACTAGTGTGATGATGACTTAAGATCAAGTTCTGCTGATCAAGTGGGTGGGACTATTAAAGTCATATCATGGATATTATCAAGAGGATGATATTGGATGACCCGCGGTGGAGTATGGCGCATAGTTTTAGTCACCAACGCATACTCCGTCATCGTGTGATCACTACCTTAATACCTTAGAGCGAGTGGCTCACATGCACGTCACTTCATTAGTTTGACATGTCCTGACGCTCCATGTAACAAGGCAGCCATAACAGACATCGTTGGCTATTACACGGACTATAGTGGGAGCGCTAATTGCGTCTGAAGGGATTTTTTTTCCCACGGTGAGATGTGGTGAATGGTATGGTTCAGGGCCCTTTGATGATGGTGACTCAAGAAGTATGCGGCCGCACCAATACGTGTCAGTCAACTCGGAATTCAAGGAACTAGATCTAATGCATGAGGATGACGATTCTATTCCTCATACGATCTGAAACACCTTAAAGAAAACAAAAGGTTAGTGATATAGATGACAGAAAGGAGATATCGAACCGATCGATACACTCGTGAACATTGGGTAATCACCACGTCTTACTAGAGGCCACTAGTGATGGATCGGGTGAGATGAGATCTCACGCCGATCTGACAATGGGTCACAAGCTAAAGGGTTGCACGCTATGAGCAAGAACCGAAGCCTACTCGATGGGAATCAAGAGGTACAAAAAGAGAATAGGAATATTCACCGCGAAGTGTATTGCTCATCGTGTTAGGTTTGTGCCCTAGTCCAATGTAATTCCTTAATTTATATTGTAACGGACATCATTATTCTACATAATAAAAAGCAGAATATTACTAATGTGTTGTAGTAATATATTTAATGTGATTTGATCTATGTCATAATGTGTTTAACCACTTATAGTAGAACTATAGAACAGAAAGAATTGCATTTGATAAAGTCCCTGATCAGCTAAGCTTCTTCTAAAGCGATCAGTATGAGACTAACTCCTTGTGATCATGCTCTACTGATCATGGCGAAGTGCGTGCCGAAGTTCTATCATAGATACCATCAGGTCGATGATATCGGACAACCCGATTGTGAGTATGCTGCATATAACTAGTCATGAGATACTCACATATCATGGCTTGTCATTATATCCTAAGACCAAGGAGTCTTTGTGTACAGTATGTAACAAATACCTAAGTTTGACCTAGTATAACATTATTTGTAAAAGGGAAACTATAACGGCTTCGATTATCTTTCATATTTATGGCACTAGTGAACTCGAAAGGCGTCTGAGGGATTTATCACTCATACTTCGGTATGAGAAAGATATCCGTTTAGGCCACTTGATGAGTATGACTGAAGGAATAGCACGGCCGTGCAGGTGATACCTTAGTATTAGTTTTCAGTCATCTCAGATATCAAGAAACAGTGATTGATAAATTAGGATGACCATTCTATGCCTATTGATCAATCTGGATATCGGGTTGATAAAAAGATATTGACATGTACGATAACAGGTTAAGTCTAATAATCGATAATCACGAACGTTGGGTAATCATAATGTCTTGTTAGAGACCACTTATGATGGAAAGGGTAAAATAGTAATTTTACCAGTCTGCCAACTGTTCGTGAGCCTAGAGGGTCACACGCATTAAGCTCCATACATGAAAAATAATTATGGATGAAAATTGAAAACGATTCGATAGTTTTCTGGCCTAAGGTTTTAACCAGACGGTTGAAGAAATCAATTCGAGGAAATTGAACCATTTCGCCTAAACCGAAATTAGAACTCAAGTTAATGGGTTTAATTTGGGTTTTAGTTAAACGGGCTTAAGGCCCATTTAGGGATTCAAGTGATGAATGGGGAAGAAGTGCAAATAGGAGTTTAAGAAGGGTAGATATGCAATTATTAATTTGAAATTCAATTTTATTTTAAATTAAAATTCCAAAATATCTTCCATATTTTTCTCTAACTATTGGAAACCACTTCCCCTCTTCTTCTCCCTCCCTTGGCCGAATCCTCTCTCCCTCTTCATCCACCATTTTTTTTGTCAAAGCTTCTCAAGAACATTCACAGCAAAAGTGTGAGAGAAAACCATTTCGGTTGTGGTGCTTGTGTGGACCTAATAGAGAAACACTAACGTTTTGTTTTCATCGATTCATAAAAGGTATTTTCAGAGTTGAAAGGTTGATAGCATGTTGAATTTTCAGTAAGATCTTTCTATTTCCCGATCACCATGGTTACATAACTTTCGCTCCATGAAATTTATCAAATGGAACCCTTGGTGATCTCTTTCAAAGGTATCAAAGCATGGTTGTTTTGAGTTTATATATTCATCACCTTAGCATGCATGTAAATTGAAATTTTTTTTTCAGATTTAATTGATTTTTGGAAAAAGTGGAAAATATTATTTTGGTGTTTCGGGTTAGCTATGGCCGAGCCGTGGCTGACAAGGGTCGAGACCATTGGTGGACCATGGAATTCCCTAGGGCAGACCATGGTCGGCACCAATGGCCGAAAAGGGTCGCCTACAGGCGACCATGGCAGCTCTCGCGGGCGACCATGGTCGCTGCCGCGGGCCACCACGGTCTGCCCATGCGGGCGACCATGGCTGCCCTCGCGGGCCACCATGGTTGCCTCGCGGGTGACCAGGTCATCCCTAGGGGTGACCATGGCAGCCCTCGCGAGCTTCCATGGTCTCTCCCGTGGTCGACCACGGTCAGCCTCGCGGGCAACCTCGGTGTCCCTCGCGGGCCACCATGGTTGCTTCCGCGGGCGACCTCGGTTGGGCCGGTTCGACTCGACCAGATTCGAGCTGAACCGGCTAGTTCGCGAGAATAATTTGAAACCCTAAAAATTTAATTTTCAGATATGGTTCGGTTTTGATAAACCAGCGAGAACCGGTTCAAAATTCAATTAATTAATTAAACCGTCTGGTTTCGATAAACCGAAAATTTTCCACGCATAAAAAAGATAAAATTTGGAAATTTTATTTGTTTGATAAGCATGTTGAGTGTACACATGATCTTTTATAACATGATGTTTTCCACATGATGTTTTCCACATGATGCTAGCTAACTTGCATTTTAATTTCGTATTTGCATCCTGCGTGTTGCTTAATTTTGGGTTGTAGTAAATACGGCATACGTGTCGTGATTTGTATTTCATTTTATTTATTTAAATTTGTAATCACAAAGACCGACACAAGAATTAAGTCAAGAAGAAGACTCGGATTGGAGGAGGCTCGAAGCCAGTGGGAGTTCACAAGAATGGAGCAAGTTTTGATCTTGAAGACCATGTCTTTAGGATCAGTATTGCTAGATTCTTAGGAACTTAAGATGGGCTTAGCTATGCATATATTTATTGTTACATTTATATGTTTCAATGTATGAATGTATGATAGTTTCATGTATGATTTGTTATCACCCACATGCAAAGATTAAAATCGGAATTTAATCACACTCGCATGTAACCTGCTAAGGGATCATCTTTGCATGAATTTGCAATTGATGAATCCAGATTAAGATTGTATCGATATACAACCAGACTTTTATAATTCACTTAAACGCAAATAATTACAAGTCAAGCGTGATACCATCCAAGTTTGGGCACTCAAAAGGGCTTTGACCTTATGGATGTCGGTACGCCTCCGCGTAACATTCATAGAGAAAAGGACTGGATGAGATGGGTAGTACTGTTTGGGTGCGTGCGCTTCCGCGTAGTAGCCACATTAGTTCTATCCATAGTTCAAGCTTGGTAGACTTGTCTACGATTGTCAGCTAGGGCTTAACTAGGGTATCAGTATAGGGTATGCCACGTACTTACAAGTACAGACCCTAGCCAGGAACTACATGGTCTTGTAGATGGATCTATTCCGACCTTGATGCTCTCAATTGGAGCAGTGAACCTCCGTTTACTTCAATTGAGAGTATGATGGGATCCTGGTTCAGATTCTAAAGTTAGAATTAGAAAGTGTTTTATAACTTAATCTCCAACTTCAATTTTAATTAATATTGATTAAAATTTGTTTACTGTGTAGATATAAAATGGCAAACACGAATCATTCTTGGAACAGCGCACTTAGGTCACTGATCGAGCATGATAAGCTTAACGGCGTAAACTTTCTCGATTGGGATCGGGACTTGAGACTCGTTCTCAAGCATGAACGTAAGGACTATATCCTTACCCAGGAACAAGCGCCTACTGAACCATCACTGAACGCCTCAAGGGCGCTAAGGGATACCTACTAGAAATTCCTTAGCGATCGGATCGACGTGCAGTGCATAATGATGGGCAGTATGGTGCCTGACTTGCAAAAACAGTTCTTGGACATTTCCGATGATCCCAAAGCCTGTATGGCAGAGATCGAGAAAATGTTCAAAGAGAAAGCGTGTGTTGAAAGATACGACACTTTTAGTGAACTGATGTCTTGCAAGCTGAAGGCTGGAGCTCTTGTTAGTCCACATGTCCTTAAGATGAAACGTCTTTTGGAACACTTGACCAGACTCGGTCATCCTGTGGACAAGGAAATGTCTGCAGACTTTGTGCTGCATTCACTTCCAGAGACATATCTTGATTTCGTTGGAAATTACAATATGCATGACATGGATAAGACTGTGATAGAGCTTCATGGTATGCTCGTGACTGCTGAAAAGAACCTCAAGGGCAAGACAAAGGAGGTTCAAGAAAGCCAACCTCGGCAAGGATAAGGCTCTATGCTTCTAGCAGGGAAGATTCGACAACCTAAGGGTCCAGCAGCTCCAAAGGCTGTTGAGAATCCTAAGAAGGATGCCATCTGCTTCTATTGCCAAGGAAAGGGGCACTGGAAAAAGGATTGTAAGAAACACAAACTGTTTCTTAGGAAGAGTGGAGCTTCCACATCTTCAGGATCAGGTATTTTTGTTATTGAACTCAATCTCAGTTTATCTACTTCAGATTCTTGGGTACTTGATACCGGTGCAGAATCTAACATTTGTTTGCAGGCTCTGGGAAGTAGAAGAGAAGTGG
This sequence comes from Geranium rotundifolium, assembly GCA_963920655.1. Taxonomy (NCBI): domain Eukaryota; kingdom Viridiplantae; phylum Streptophyta; class Magnoliopsida; order Geraniales; family Geraniaceae; genus Geranium; species Geranium rotundifolium. The sequence goes on from OY987312.1 coordinate 25,564,794, forward strand.
GCAAGGGCGAGGCGAACCTACGAGTTGGTGACGGCAATCAAGTCTTGACAACTGCAGTAGGAGATATTAGTCTCAGTTTGCCCAGTGGGCTAGTTTTGTTATTAAACAATGTTCATTGTGTACCTGCGTTTCGCAGTAATATTATTTCTATATCCTTGCTAGACAAGGAAGGATATTGTTTTTCTATTGACAATAGAAATTTCAATATTTTAAAGAATAATATGTTTTATTGCAATGCTTCATTGGTTGGTGGTTTATATATTCTTAATATTCAAAACACTAACACTAGCTCAATTTTTAATATAAGTAACAAAAGGGTTAAATCCGATGATTTAAACAAGACTGTGATATGGCACTGCCGCTTAGGCCATATAGGCTAGAAATGCATCTCAACACTTCACAAGTGTGGACTTATAAGTCCGTTTGAATTCACATCAATTGAGAGATGCGAGACATGCCTTATGGGAAAAATGACAAAGGCACCTTTTGCCGGTTTAGGTGAAAGGGCTAGTGACTTATTGGGTCTCATACATTCCGATGTATGTGGGCCTATGAGCACTCAGGCCAGAAGAGGTTTTCACTACTTCATTACATTTACTGATGACTTTAGTAGATATGGGTATGTTTATCTTATGAGACATAAATCGGAAACCTTTGACAAGATCTAAGAGTTCCAGAACGAAGCACAGAACCAACTTGGTAAAAGTATAAAGGCGCTTCGATCTGACCGAGGCGGTGAGTACTTGGACCAAGAATTTCACAGTCATTTAAAGGAGTGTGGGATCCTCTCTGATTTGACTTTGCCTGGAACACCTCAAATGAATGGTGTATACGAACGTTGCTTGACATGGTTCGTTCAATGATGAGTTAGGCTGACCTCCTTTTCTCCTTCTAGGGCTATGCCCTAGAAACGGCAGCATTCATACTGAATCGGGCACCTACAAAGGCAGTGGAAAGCACTCCATATGAAGTATGGAATGGGATGAAACCCTTATTAGCTTTCCTGAAGATTTGGGGAAGTGAAGCTTACGTCAAGCGTTTGCTAGGCGATAAGCTCGAACCAAAATCAGATAAATGTGTGTAGTTACGACGTTTTTAGAGATTGGCTGATTTTTAAAGGAACCTAAGAAACATGTTACAAAGAATGTCGAAGCATCTTCTACGACATCTTGTGTGACATTGTTGACGGCGTCTCAGCAAGCATCCTGATCGACAGAAATCAGGAAAGGGCAGATTCGGCAGAAAATCAAGAAGACGATTAGGAAAGTACAGAACGACTCCTAATCTGAAAAGGAGAAAGACGGCGATTAATAGGAAACCCTTTAGGGTTAGTACTCATCCACGATTGCTATAAAAGCTTAGGCTACCCCCTTAGCAATCGTGTGGTTCTTTATTTGTTTCCTAGCAACAATTTGCAAGGTTCTTAGACGTGAAGGTTTGCGGGCTGAGAAATTGCAGATTGAGTTTAGGATGTTGTGTATCACATAACTATAGAGAGTTAGGTGATTGAGGGTTTACTGAAGTCGTGAGTTGAAGACTGCACGCAACCACCAAGCTTGAAGAAGACTTGAAGACGACAGAGCAAGGCGATTGCTCGAATAGTGGAATCAAGACGTTCTTGGATTCAGGGGGAGACCCTGAGATAGATTGCACTGTAAGACGTAGCATAAAGTATAGATCTAGGAGTGATCACAGGTACTTGTATGTTCTGACGGATTACTGATAAGTGAAATCTTTCCACTAGGCTGAGAGCCCCCAGACGTAGGTGACGTTGCACCGAACTGGGTAAACAATCTGCTGTGTCATTGCTTAGAGCTTTATATTTACTGTCCTGCATTATCTACGCAAGAAGTCAGACACAACGTTATAGCATTCTGTGTAACATTGTGTGTGGCATCTTGCACGACTAAGTGATCAGAATTTCAATTGGTATCAGAGGGGGCACCTATAGCTTTAGGTGAGTTCCTAAACAAATATTTTGATCAAATATGGACAATACCAGAGAAGGAGGATCCATAAATCGACCACCTGTTCTAGATGGAAGCAACTATGGCTATTGGAAGGCTCGAATGTGTGCCTTCATGAAGTCACTATACAACAAGACATGGAAGGCTATACTCAATGGATGGAATGCACCACAACTCAGTGACAGTGATGGCAATCCTATCGGCCCAAAACCAGAAAAAGACTGGACCGATGATGAAGATGAAGAATCACTGGGAAATTCTCGAGCTCTAAATGCTATCTTCAATGGTGTTGACAAGAACGTATTCAGACTAATCAACACATGCACAACTGTCAAATCAGCATGGGACATCCTGGCCGTAGCATATGAAGGAACAACTAAGGTTCGAGAACAAAAACTGCAATACCTGACTACCAACTTCGAAGCCCTCATCATGAAAGAAGACGAATCAATTGCAGATTTCAATGTTCGCATTCGTGATCTAGCCAATGAATCCTATTCTCTGGGAGAACCAATGTCTGATGAAAAATTGGTAAGAAAAACCCTACGTGCTCTTAGTCCTAGGTTTAAGATGAAGATCACAGCAATTGAGGAAGTTCATGACCTCAAGGTCTTGAAATTTGATGAGCTGATGGGGTCTCTAATAACCTATGAGTTGTCTCTACCCAACATCAACAAAAGGAACAAAGGAGTTGCTTTCAAAAGCTCAACACAGAAGCAACCAGATCCTGAGGACTCCGATTCTGATGAAGACATCGAAGCTACAATGGCCCTTCTCACAAAAAATTACAACAAAGCCATGAGAAGATTTAGTCGAATGGGTGGACGGAATGTCACAGCAAATGCCAGAAACAAAGCCCCACAAAAAGCTCAGGTTGGAGGTAGTCTTGACAGACCAAACAGGAGTGGAGAAGAAAACAAAAACAAAGGACTTCAATGTCATGAATGTGAAGGATTTGGCCACCTCCGTAGAGAATGTCCAAATTTCCTCAAACAACAAAAACAGGGATACAATGCCACCCTATCAGATGATGACAATGAAGATAGTGGATCTGAAGAGGTAAGCAACTTTGTTGCATTCACTACTACTACTCCTACATGTAATGTTGATAATGCTGTCGATATCAATGATGATCCAACTCCAAATGAGAATTGGACTAAAGAACAACTAGTCGAGGCATACAAAGGCTTGCATACCAGATGGATCAAGGAAACTCTGATACTTGATCAACAAGGCGAAAGGATCATTAGTCTTACCTGCGACAAGTCTAGATTTCTAGAGACGATCGTGGAGCTGAAACGAGAGATCACCAGACTTAATGGAGAAATTAGTCTCATGACTAAATCGGTAAAGATGATGAATTCGAGCACAGAAAGCCTTGACAAGATTTTATCGGTGGGAAAACAGTCCAAAGATACGACGGGACTAGGGTACACACATGCTGTCCCCTCAACGACAGGGACAAAGTTTATCCCACAACAAGCCTTGGCTGACAAGAAACAACAGGATGCCCCAACTCATCCTACAGGACGACCTACAACAAAAGCCATAACATCGTCTACAACCTGTTCTTGTCAAGAAACTGTCAGAAGACATCCTCCACGCAGACAACAAAACTACAGAAGACCAGCTTATCAATATCAATGGATATGTCATTATTGTGGTCAACCAGGTCATATCAGACCTTTTTGTTTTCAACTTCTTAAGAGGAAGCAAGCTCAGAAATATCAAAGGCATCTCCCATCTCCTCCGAAGACAACTCGCCTTGAATGGAGACCTAAGAACCTGACCTATCGAGCTAATGTTGCATATACATCATTAAGTGCTTCAACGAACAAGGACTGGTATCTCGACAGTGGATGCTCTCGACACATGACAGGTACTCCAGAGTTTCTCTCCAATCTTAAATTATATACAAACTGCTTTGTTACGTTTGGAGATGGGATCCGAGCTCGAATCATTGGAAAAGGAGTGCTCAAGCATCCAGAAGCCACCTGTCTAACTGAAGCATTACTTGTAGAAGGACTTAAGGCAAACCTGATTAGCATCAGTCAGATCTGTGATCAGGATTTAGTAGTGAAATTCACTAAAGAAGCCTGTATAGTTAACAACATCGATCAGGTCACTATTCTACAAGGAGTTCGCTCGACAGACAATTGCTATATCTGGTCTCCCGAGACACAAATCGAAGCAACCAAGTGCCTTGTCTCCAAAGCAGAAGAAACCAAACTATGGCACCGAAAGCTTGGACATCTAAACCTTAGAAGTATGCAAAAGGCAATCTTAGAGCAGGCTATCGCCGGAATCCCAAACCTAAAAATAGTAGAAGGAAAGATCTGCGGAGAATGTCAGATTGGAAAGCAAACCAAGATGTCACACAAGAAGCTTTAGCATATCACCACCTCTCGAGTACTTGAGCTGATACATGTTGATCTCATGGGACCAATGCAAGTTGAAAGCCTTGGAGGAAAACGATATGTCTTTGTATGTGTAGATGATTACTCACGATACACTTGGGTTGACTTCCCTCCTGACAAATCAGACACCTTCTCGATCTTCAAGAATCTGTGCATTCAGGTCCAACGAGAAAAAGGAGAGACCATTGGCAAAATCATCCGCCTTCGAAGTGATCATGGTCGAGAGTTCGAAAATAGCAAGTTTGCAGACTTCTGCAATTCAGAAGGGATAGCGCATGAATTCTCAGCACCAATCACTCCCCAACAGAATGGCATTGTTGAGCGCAAAAACAGAACTCTACAGGAAATGGCTAGAGTAATGATGCTGGCTAAGAACATCTCAACTCACTTTTGGGCAGAAGCACTTAACACAACTTGCCATATCCACAATCGAGTCACTCTCAGACCAGGTATGTCAGTGACTCATTATGAAATATGGAGGGGGAGAAAGCCCAATGTTAAGTACTTCCATATATTTGACTCCACTTGTTATATTCTAGCTGATAGAGAGCCTCGTCAAAAGCTTGACCCAAAAAGCGATGAAGGCATCTTCCTTGGCTATTCAAGGAATAGTCGCGCATACCGAGTCTTCAACAAACGAACCAAAACCATGATGGAATCAATCAATGTTGTTGTTGATGATGACTGCGAAGATGCCTCAGAAGATGCGACGGACGAAGACGGAGCCTATCCTCCCAACAATGTCAGAAAGAATGTCATTACTGATGTCAGAGAAGATGCCAGCAGCAAACCAGAAAATGATGATGCTGGTCCAAATATCGATCGTGACGAAGTAGTTCCTGAAACCAGCAACAAGAATCCCTCGCGGAGAACCCAGACTAATCATCCTATCTCTGGAGTAATTGGAAATCTGAATGAAGGCATACGGACTCGGTCAAAAGCTCCTGAAGACTACAACGAGATGATAGGCAATATTTGTTTCGTTTCAAAGACAGAACCCAAAAACATCAACGAAGCCATCAATGATGAGTATTGGGTCAATGCTATGCAAGAAGAGCTTATTCAATTTGAGAAAAATCAGGTATGGGAACTGGTGCCCAAACCAAGTGAAGGAAACATCATAGGCACCAAATGGATCTTCAAGAACAAATCCGATGAGCTTGGCAACATCACTCGCAACAAAGCAAGGTTAGTTGCTCAAGGGTATACTCAAATTGAGGGTGTCGACTTCGATGAGACATTTGCTCTTGTGGCAAGACTTTAAGCAATCCGTCTCCTGCTAGGGATATCATGCCATCCACAGATAAAGCTCTACCAGATGGATGTCAACAGTGCGTTCTTGAATGGGGATCTCAATGAAGAAGTATATGTGTCACAACCCAAAGGATTTGTTGACCCTCACTATCCTGATCATGTGTATAAACTCAAGAAAGCTCTTTATGGGTTGAAACAAGCACCAAGGGATTGGTATGAAAGGCTCACAAAATTCCTCGTCCAAAGCGGCTACACTAGAGGGGGAGTCGACAAGACCCTATTTGTGAAGAATGAAGACGGGAACCTAATGATAGCTCAAATCTATGTCGATGACATTGTTTTTTGGAGGGATGTCAAGCAAGATGGTAGAGATATTTATTCAACAGATGCAATCAGAATTCGAGATGAGCATGGTGGGAGAGCTTACTTATTTTTTAGGCTTCCAAATTAAACAACAAAAGGATAGCATCTTCGTATCTCAGAGCAAATATGCGAAGAATATTGTCAAGAAGTTTGGGCTAGAGAAAGCCTCACATAAAAGGACACCAGCAGCTACACATGTCAAGCTAACTAAAGATGATCCAGGAGAAGCCGTCGACCAACACCTATATAGGAGCATCATCGGTAGTCTTCTCTACCTCACTGCAAGTCGACCAGATATTGCCTACTCTGTCGGAGTATGTGCACGATATCAAGCTAATCCTAAGGTTAGTCATCTATCCCAAGCCAAAAGAATTATTAGATATATCTCTTGGACTACAAACTTGGGTTTATTATACTTATTCGACACATCCTCTACCATGGTGAGGTATTGTGATGCCGATTGGGCTTGAAACACATCGGATAGGAAAAGCACATAAGGAGGATGCTTTTTCCTTGGCAACAACCTCATATCATGGTTTAGTAAGAAGCAAAACTGTGTTGCTCTTTCCACTGCCGAATCGGAGTATATTGCTGCTGGGAGTAGCTGCACACAACTACTTTGGATGAAGCAGATGTTAGTCGAATACAATGTTAGACAGGATGCCATGACTTTATATTGTGATAATGTCAGTGCCATCAACATCTCCAAAAACCCTGTCCAACACAGTAAGACCAAACACATCGATATCAGACACCACTTCATTCGAGAATTGGTCGAAGACAAGAAGATCATCCTAGAGCACATCCCAACAGAGAAGCAACTCGCTGATATTTTCACAAAGGCACTAGATGCGAGCAGATTTGAGGATCTCAGATCATCACTTGGTATGTGCTCCATTAACAACCAGTAAGAAGATGCAGAAACGGTTAAGAGGAGTTAGTTGGTGCCTCTTCATAAACCGGTCTAAAATCCAACAAATGTCATTGGGCCAAAGCATATCTAAAGCCCATATATAAGAAAAAGAAGATACGATCAGACGCTAGGAAGATTTGAATCGTTTATTTTCAAAACCTAGTCTGCCTCTCTTTTCTGTGGTTGCTCTCATCCCCTTCACCATTCACTCTCTGCAAATCTCACAAACAACAATGGTGAAAACTCGAAGCACAGTAGCCCCAAAGGAAGCCACCGATTCAAAGAAAGCTGAAGCAAAAGGCTCTAGAAGCAGCAGAGCGAAAACAAACAAGCATGGAGTGCGGATTAAAGGGCCAAAAACCCTGAAAAAGTCAGAAGAAATCCCCAAGGATGCTTCACCGGAGAAAGCCCCAATGCCAATCTTTACTCGAGTCCCCAAAAAGTCTCGGACCGGAAGCGCTGCATTCTCAATGTCTGACCTAACTAGGCCAGAAAGAGAGAATGATCTTGGCCAGGAAAATCGAGAAGCCTCCATGCAAATCGTCGCAGTTCCAACACCTACAGGTAACGATTTCTCTACCGATACCTCTAGAAACAGTGATTTGTTAGAATCACTACTGGAAAACCAGGACCCACCTCAAGAAGGTGTGGTAGAAGAACTGATACATCCGGAAGGAGAAAAGGAGGATCTGACTCCGGTCAGTCATGGGTTGGAACGCATTGCGGAAGGAGAAGGGGGAGAAGAAGAAGGAACATATGTCATACCAAAAGTCACGGAAAAAGTTGTAGAAGAGGAAGAAATAGCTGACTCGGAAGAAGCCGAGGAAGAAGAAGAGAAAGAAGAAACCAGAAACGGAGAGACCGATCTGGAAGAAGCTGAGAAGAACAAGGATGCCACCACCAACAACACAGAAGAAAACACTCTGGATGCCAGAGAAGATGTCATGGAAGAAGCTGCTGAAACGGCACACACAGTCCTATCGTCCCTAAAGAAAAAGGTTCTAGAAGAAACTGAAAGTTTGGCTGTTATGGTTGGGAAGCTGAAAGAAACAAGGAAAAGGAAGGAGAACAAGGAGGCTGCAGGTCCCAGCAACAAAAAGAAAAAATCGCATGACAAAGAAAAGGGGAAGAAAGTGATCGCGACAAGGAGTCTGATGGATGAATCTACTGATGATGACGTTGAAGAGGTTCCTGCTGAGGAAGAAAGGAAGAGGAAGGCCCTGAAGACGGCCAAGAACACCATGAGTGTAACTTACGACAACGTGTCGTTTCACTCAGCAGAAGGTGCAAAGAGGTGGGAGTTTGTATTTTAGAGAACGGCGTACCCAGAGAAGACAGTGTCGTCGGAGCTGCTTGGGCTAAAGGCCATTATACAGCTCCTGGAGAAGGCAGAATTAATGAGAACCGTCTCCGACATTGGCAACTACTATCCCCTCCTGGTTAAAGAATTTATTGCCAACTTGCCTACCACGTTTGGTACCCCAGATGCTCCAGAGTTTGATAAGGTATATGTCAGAGGCATTCGCTTTGACATCTCCTCTGACACTATCAATGAATTCCTGGGGAGGAAGAAGGTTCGATCTATGCCACCACCCGACCTCAGCAAAGTTCTCCGTGAGATCACCGGAGATAAGAGCAGAACATGGCCATCCAAAGGCACCGTGGCAGCTTCAGATCTAACTTCCAAATACTCCATTCTCTTCTGGATTGGAGTGGCAAATTGGGCGCCCTCGACCCACGCATAATCCATCAAACCTGAGCTAGCAATACTGATCTACCAAATAGGTACTGGATCTAAACTTGACTTTGGACAATTTGTGATTGATCATCTTGTTCGCCATGCGAGATCTCTTGCTGTGAAAATTCCCATAGCCTTTCCATCCCTTATCTCTGAATTACTCGTACATCAATACCCTGGCGTGTTGAAAACGTCGGATAAGGTGGGCAAAAGAGAAGGATTAATTGTGGTGAGCCACAAGTTGTTTGAAGGGAGGCATGCTCCTGATCTTGTCAGGCCAGAAGCCAAGGCAAAGACTAGTAGAGCCACAAATGTCGTCCCTCTCACCAGGACCTCCAGTAGGGATGCCGTCATGCTCGAACGAGAAATTTCTGTGCTTGATGAAGACATTGCAAACTTAAAGACTGCTCTGAAGCACCTCTCGCAGCGCCGAACTCACTGCGCCAACCTACTGCACTCCATGTCTCCTCCAGGCTCTGACGATGATCACACAAATGATCCAGAAGATGCTACCCAAGAAGCCTCCACAGAAGCAACAGAGACTGCAAGTTCCAACAGCAGCTCTATTTAAAATTTTCTATGCAATTCTCTGACTCTTGAACTGAACAACTTTTATGTCTGTAATATTTTGTGAACAATGTATCACGCTTTCTCTCGACAGCTGATCGAGAGCAAGTGTGAGTTATGTTTGGATTTATTTTGCTTATTTCCCGGACTTGTTACAATATTTGTTTATAGTTTGGCTCTTTTTGAGCCAGCAAGGGGGAGTAAGTTTAAGTTAGATAACGCGCGCGATCACGACGATACAAGAAAGGAAGACGCAAGACGCGATGACGCGCGACGCTGCCAATCGACGAGACGACTAATGCGATGCAGAATGCGACGTAGAATACGATGAAGAATGCTGTCCTTAAAAATAGCCAAAGGGGGAGATTGTAGTTACAACGTTTTTAGAGATTGGCTGATTTTTAAAGGAACCGAACAAACATGTTACAAAGAATGTCGAAGCATCTTCTACGACATCTTGTGTGACATTGTTGACGGCGTCTCGGCAAGCATCCTGATCGACAGAAATCAGGAAAGTGCAGATTCGGCAGAAAATCAAGAAGACGATTAGGAAAGTACAGAACGACTCCTAATCTGAAAAGGAGAAAGACGGCGATTAATAGGAAACCCTTTGGGGTTATTACTCATCCACAATTGCTATAAAAGCTTAGGCTACCCCCTTAGCAATCGTGTGGTTCTTTATTTGTTTCCTAGCAACAATTTGCAAGGTTCTTAGACGTGAAGGTTTGCGGGCTGAGAAATTGCAGATTGAGCTTAGGATGTTGTGTATCACATAACTATAGATAGTTAGGTGATTGAGGGTTTACTAAAGTCGTGAGTTGAAGACTGCACGCAACCACCAAGCTTGAAGAAGACTTGAAGACGACAGAGCAAGGCGATTGCTCGAAGAGTGGAATCAAGACGTTCTTGGATTCAGGGGGAGACCCTGAGATAGAATGAACTGTAAGACATAGCATAAAGTATAGATCTAGGAGTGATCACAGGTACTTGTATGTTCTGACGAATTACTGATAAGTGAAATCTTTCCACTAGGCTGAGAGCCCCAGACGTAGGTGACATTGCACCGAACTGGGTAAACAATTTGCTGTGTCATTACTTAGAGCTTTATATTTACTGTCCTGCATTATCTACGCAAGAAGTCAGACACAACGTTATAGCATTCTATGTAACATTGTCTGTGGCATCTTGCACGACTAAGTGATCAGAATTTCAATGTGTCTTTGTGGGGTACCCCAAAGAAACAAAGGGGTACTATTTCTACAAACCCAGGGAGAACAAATTTTTTGTTGCCATATCTAATACCAGCTTGACGAGATCTCTCAGACCTTCTTTGACCATCTCAAGGAGGGGTATTTTTGGAAAAGGAATTTATTTCCAAAAGTGCTAGTAGGAGTGCCGTGGATCTTGAAGAAATTCAAGAAGATACGGAATAACCTACTATGCCGAATGTGGAAATACAGGAGCCAGAAGAGGTCATTGATCAAGAACCAATCCCCACACTTATTCCATATGGTCAAAGAAGGTCTGAGAGATCTTGTCAAGCTTCTATCTGATATGGCTTTCTAGCCACTGAAGGAAATGACTTGATGTTGGTGGATCAGGATGATCCATAAACCTACAGACAAGCTTTGGCCAGTCCAGACTCCGAAAAATGGCAGAACGACATGAATGAGGAAATGAAATCCATGTCCGACAACCAACTCTGGCGCTTGGTGGATCAAACCCCTAGGATCAAACCCATCGGTTGCAAATGGGTCTATAAAATTAAGACCAACATGGATGGAAAACCTCAGACCTATAAAGCTACACTGGTTGCGAAAGGTTATTGCCAGATCGAAGGTATCGATTATGACGAAAGTTTTTCACCTTTTGCTATGGTCAAGTCTATCCGGATCATTCTAGCCATAGCGGCATACTACGACTATGAAATATGGCAGATGGATGTCAAAACCGCCTTCCTTAACGGGAACTTAAAAGAGGATGTGTATATGACGCAACCCGAGGGTTTTGTTGATTCAGAGAATCCCGGAAAGATTTGTAAGCTGCTTAGATCCATTTATGAATTAAAACAAGCTTCACGGAGTTGGAACATTCGTTTTGATGAAGCCGTAAGGGAATTTGGTTTTATCAAAAACGAAAGTGAACCTTGCGTATATAAGAAAGCGAGTGGGAGTAAAATTGTATTCATAGTGCTAGAGAAATCCTTGCTTGAGGTTAAAGCTTGGTTAGGGAAATGCTTTTTGATGAAGGACTTAGGTAATCCTGCTTTCATTCTGGGCATCAAGATCTACAGAGATCGACCCAAAAGAATATTGGGCCTAAGTCAGAGCTCTCACATAGATAAGGTGTTGAGAAGATTCTCCATGCTTGAATCTAAGAAGGGATACCTACCCATGCGGTATGACATTAAGCTAAGCAAACAACAGAGTCCTAAGACTACTGGTGAGCTAAGAAAAATGAGTAAGATCCCATATGCTTCGGCTATGGGATCCATCATGTATGCTATGATTTGCACGAGACCAGACATCTCGTTCGCGTTAAGCTGTACCAGCAGATATGAATCTAACCCGGCCCAGGAGCACTGTATTGCTGTCAAGAGTGTCCTAAAATATCTAAGGAGAACTAAAGACGCATTCCTAGTGTATGGTGGGAAAGATGGAGAACTAGCAGTCAAAGTATATGTTGATGCTAGTTTTCAGACAGATCCTGATTGTTTCAAATCACAGGAAGGATTTGTATTCGTGTTAAATGGCGCAACATTCAGCTGGAAAAGCTTTAAGGAAGCCACAACTGCCGATTCTACAACAGAGGCTGAATACATAGCTGCAGCATAAGCAGCTAAGGAAGTCGTATGGGTTAGAAGCTTTTTAACCGAATTAGATGTAATGTCGCGAGCGTCTGATCCGGTAAGGTTGTTGTGTGACAACACTGGGGCAATAGCATTAGCTAAAGAGCCCAGATTCCACAACAGAACCAAACACATACAGAGGAAGTATCACATTATTAGAGAATATATAGATAACGGTGATGTGGAGATAACTTATGTATCGACTGATGACAATGTTGCTGATCCCTTGACAAAGGCTTTACCGCAGCCTAAGCATGAGGCGCACGTGAAGTCTATGGGGGTAGATTGGAACTTAGGTTGGAACTAGGGGCTAGTGGGAGATTGTTAGGTTTGTGCCCTAGTCCATTGTAATTCCTTAATCTATATTGTAACGGACATCATTATTCTACATAATAAAAGGCATAATATTACTAATGTGTTGTAGTAATCTATCTAATGTGATTTGATGTATGTCATAATGTGTGTAACCACTTATAGTAGAACTATAGATCAGAAAGAATTGCATTCGATAAAGTCCCTGATCATGGCAAAGTGCGTGTTAGAGTTCTATCATAGATACCATCAGGTCGATGATATCGGACAACCCGATTGTGAGTATGCTGCATAGATCCAGTCATGAGATACTCACAAATCGTGGCTTGTCATTATATCCTAAGACCAAGGAGTCTTTGTGTACCAGTATGTAACGAATACCTAAGTTTGACCTAGTCTAATATTATCTGTAAAAGGGTAACTATAACTGCTTCGATTGGCTTTGATATTTATGGCACTAGTGAACTCGAAAGGCGCCAGAGGGATTTATCACTCATACTTCTGTATGAGAAAGATATCCGTTTAGGCCAATTGATGAGTATGACTGAAGGAATAGCACGGCCGTGTAGGTGATACTTTATTATTAGTTGTCAGTCATCTCAGATATCAAGAAACATTGATTGATAAATTAGGATGATCATTCTATGCCTATTGATCAATCTGGATATCGGTTTGATAAAAAGATATTTACATGTACGATAACAGGTTAAGTCTAATAATTGATAATCACGAACGTTGGGTAATCATAATGTCTTGCTAGAGACCACTTATGATGGAAAGGGTAAAATAGTAATTTTACCAGTCCGCCAACTGTTCGTGAGCCTAGAGTGTCACACGTATTAAGCACGATACATGACAAATAATTATGGTTGAAAATTGAAAACGATTCGGTAGTTTTTTGGCCTAATTATGGTTGAAAATTGAAAACGATTCGGAAGAAATCAATTCGAGAAAATTGAACAGTTCCGTCTAAATAAAAATAAGAACTCAAGTTAATGGATTTAATTTGGGTTTTAGTTAAATGGGCTTAAAGCCCATTTAGGGATTCAAGTGATGAATGGGGAAGAAGTGCAAATAGGAGTTTAAGAAGGGTAGATATGCAATTATTAATTTGAAATTCAATTTTATTTCAAATTAAAATTCCAAAATATCTTCCCTCTTTTTCTCCAACTATTGGCAACCACTTCCCCTCTTCTTCTCCCTCCCTTGGCCGAATCCTCTCTCCCTCTTCATCCACCATTTTTTTTGTCAAAGCTTCTCAAGAACATTCATAACAAAAGTGTGAGAGAAAACTATTTCGGTTGTGGTGGTTGTGTAGACCTAATAGAGAAACACTAACGTTGTGTTTTCATCGATTCATAAAGATATTTTCAGAATTGAAAGGTTGATAGCATGTTGAATTTTCATTAAGATCTTTCTATTTCTTGATCACCATCGTCACATAACTTCCGCTGCATAAAATTTATCGAATGGAACCCATGGTGATCTCTTTCAGATCGCCACCAACACTTGTGGAGGGTGGCGATCGTCACCTTGGGTGTGGTGATCACCACCCATGGTGTGGCGATCGCCACATCAGCCTGATGGGAAAAGCCCTAAGGCACTCACTCAGGCCTATATATAGAGGCCAAGAGTGAGTGCCTCCATAAGGCATTCTTATAATATTAGCTATTCCCCCTACAAGTCTCTAGGTTGTTACATTTGGGAGCTAGAGAAAGAGTGTGAGTGGGTTCTTTGGTGGTTTAGTAGCCACTAGTTGAATTCAAGCTCCGTGTTTGTCGAGCTCCAGTGTGTGCGAGACGTAGAGGACGAGCTCAATGTACGTCTTTGATCGGGAAATTTCACGCTACGAGAGGTAAAAGATCATATCTTTTCTCGTTAATATGATTTCATCTATTATTTGCAAACGTTCTTGTGGAGGGTTCTTAAATAATTATCGTCGCTTCAGCTGTGCTTGAGATCCCGGTAACCCCAACACTGGTATCGGAGGCAAGTTGCTCTCTAGATTAATCATACATGCATGATTTTGCAGTAAAATTGATTGCTTGAGCATATGCGATTGTTGCCATGATTGATTATTGCATGAACCTCTACTCTTTCTCTTGGTTTTGGCCTCATGAAAATTAAAAATCTATTTTTGATCATACATGTATGATTGTGGGTGGGTTTTTTTCGACTTGGGATTGATGCAGTAGGTGCACTGAGTCGTTCCCGCGGGTTAGGAGTCGACTTGAGTGAAATCGGATTGAGAATCGGGCTCGGGAAAACCCGAAAATTAGACTGACCGAGGATTGTGGCGATCGCCACTGTCACCACTAAGGGTGGCAATTGCCACCATGGGTGTGGCAATTGTCACCCATAGGAATATTGAATTTTGGGTTAAGTCAAAATTCAGACCTAAAGGCAATTCGAGATTTTGAGTAGGACTGTTTTATCGTTTTGATACCATAAATGTACTCGATCCTCGATTTGGTTAAATTGGTTTTCATCGAGTATATAAAATATCGAAACACTACTTTTCCGACGAGATAAAGTACGGTCTCGATTTTCCACGGGATTGATGACCCGATAAACCATAGGACCGCACTGTTGTATCGTTCGACGTACTTCGGTACGTCGTTGGCACATTATGTTGAAATTTTTGTATTGCCCAACGACCTATTAGGGTTTTGGTCAATACACTAGCGTTTAGACATACTGGTTGATGAAGTGATTACATCGACCGACGGCGGAGCTGGGTCTTTGCGATTAGATCGAAGGACCAATTCCCAGTTTTTATGGGGAAAACGCGGGATTCTCGGTTTAGGATTTCGAGATCGGGACTTTTGAGTGTCAAGTGAGAACGATACACTAAAATCATAAACATTAAAATTTGATATGATGTGATTGATAACATGCATTGTGTGACAACATATATGTTTGATACCATGATATGATTGCAACCTGCATAAGTTAGATCACATGATGTATAGCTAAAGCCCATCAAGACAAGACCGTTTATATTGAATTTGATTTGTAAATATAAAATGGCGGTTTGTGAAACCTTAAGATTTGGGTTGTATATTTTGCGACAAGATGTGTCGCTGTTTACATGTATTATATTTATGCCCCGCCTGCGAGCCGTTGAAATTTTATGTAAACGCACTTCCTGGAGATGGCACGTTGGGAGTCTTGTATCGCCCAACGACCTATTAGGGTTTTGGTCGATACATTAGAGTTTCAACATGCCGGTTGATGAAGTGATTACATCGACCGGCGGCGGAGCCGGGTCCTTGCGATTAGATCAAAGGACCAATTCCCGGTTTTCATAGGGAAAACGCGGGATTCTCGGTTTAGGATTTCGAGATCGAGACTTTCGAGTGCCAAGTTAGAACGATACACTAAAACCATAAAGATTAAAATTTGATATGATGTGATTGATAACATGCATTCTGTGACAATATAAATGTTTGATAACATGATATGATTGCAATGTGCGTAAGTTAGATTTACATGATGTATAACTAAAGCCCATCAAGTGAAGACCGTGTATATTGCATTTGATTTTTGTTAGGATTATGCCCTAGTCCAATGTAATTCCTCAATCTATATTGTAACGTACATCATTTTCGATATAATAAAAGGCATTATATTACTAATGTGTTGTAGTAGTATATCTAATGTGATTTGATCTATATCATTATGTGTATAACCACTTATAGTAGAACTATAGATCCGAAAGAATTGCATTCGATAAGTCCCTAATCAGCTAAGCTTCTTCAGAAGCGATCAATATGAGACTAACTCCTTGTGATCATGCTCTACTGATCATGGAAAAGTGCGTGCCGGAGTTATATCACAGATATCGTCAGGTCAATGATATCAGACAACCCGATTGTGAATATGCAACATAGATCTAGTCATGAGATACTCACAGATCGTAACTTGTCATTATATCCTAAGACAAAAGAGTCTTTGTGTACACTGTGTAATGAATACCTAAGTTTGACCTAGTCTAACATTACCTGTAAAAGGGTAGCTATAATGACTTTGATTGTCTTGGATAGGCTTGGATATTAATTGCATTTGTGAACTGGAAAGGCGTCTGAGGGATTTATCACTCATACTCTGGTATGAGAAAGATATCCATTTAGGCCACTTGATGAGTATGATTGAAGGAATAGCACGGCCGTGAAGGTGACACCTTAGTATCAGTTTTAAGTCATCTCAGATATCAAGAAATAGTGTTTGATAAATTAGGATGACAATTCTATGCCTATTGATCAATCTGGATATCGGTTTTGAAATTTTGATCAGCTAGTCGTGCAAGATGCCACACACAATGTTATGTATGATGTTATAACACAGTGTATGACTTCTTGTGTAGATAACGTAGGACAGTAAATATAACGCTAAAGAAACAATGACACAGCAGATTGTTTACCCAGTTCGGTGCAACGTCACCTACATCTTGGGGTTCGTAGCCTAGTGCAAAGGTTTCATTTATCAGTAATTTGTCAGAACATAGAAGTACCTATGATCATCCCTAGATCTATACTTTATGCTACGTTTTACAGTGCAACCTATCTCAGGGTCTCCCCCTGAATCCAAGACTCCGTCATGATTCCACTCTTCGAGCAATCGCCTTGCTCTGTCGGTTCAAGTCGTCGTTGAAAAATGTGGCTGCATGCAGTCTTCACTCACGCGATCAGTAAACACTCAATCACCTAACTCTCAATAGTTATGGTGATACACAATATCCTTAGCACAATCTGCAACCTCTCAGCCCGCAAACCTTCACGTCTAAGAGCTTTGCAAATTATTGCTAGGAAAAAAATAAAGAACCACACGATTGCTAAGGGGGTAGCCTAAGCTTTTATAGCAATCGAGGATGAGTACTAAACCTAATGGGTTTTCTCTTAATCACCGTCTTTCTTCTTTCCAAAATTGAAGACATTCTGGAACTTCTGCTATTTCCTAAATGCAATCGTACTTCCTGCAGAATCTGGTCTTTCCTGTTTTCCGTCGCTTAGGATGTTTGCAGAGATGTCGTCAACAATGTCACACAAGATGCCGCATATGATGCTTCGACATTCTTTATGACATTTTCTCTAGTTCCATAAAAATAAGCCAATCACTGAAACCGTCGTAACTACAATCTCCCCCTTTGGCTAGGATTAGGGTCAACATTCTTTGTTGCATTTGTCGACAACATTCTTTATGGCATTCTGCTTCGCGTTGTCATTAGATTTTTCTTGCGGCGATCGGATCGGATCGGTGTGCATGCGTCGTCACGTCTTATCTCTTACTCCCCCTTGCTGGCTCAAAAAGAGCCAAACTTAAACAAATATTTCTAACAAACAGGATAATAAGAAACCAACACAAAATTAACTCACACATACTCCCGATCAGGAGTCGAGGATATGTGTGAAACAGTGTTCAACAAAAATTACAAATTAAAAGGTGTTCAGTTGTTCGGTAATCAGAAAGTTCTTAAAATCAAACAGAGCTGCTGCTGGAACTAGCGGTCTCTTCTTCTGTAGCGTTAGTGGAGGCATCTTGAGGAGTGTCTTCAGTAGCATTTTGTAGAGAGGAGGAATCATCATTTTCCGAGCCTAGAGGAGACATTGACTTCAGTAGATTGACGATGTCCTTGTCAAGCACGGCTATCTCTCTTTCAAGCATAATTGCATCCCTGCTGGTGGTCTTGGTTGGAGGGGCGGCACTTGTGGCTCGACTGGTCGTCGCTTTGGTCAGTTTGGCTTCTGGCCTGACAAAATTAGGAGCGTGCTTGCCCTCGAACACCTTGTGGCTCACCACAATAAGTCCTCCGCGTTTGCCAACCTTATCCGTTGTTTTCAACACTCCCGGGTGTTGATGTATAAGTAGCTCAGAGATAAGGGAGGGAAAGGTAATAGGTATCTTCACAGCTAGTGATCTGGCATGTCTAATAAGATGATCAATAACAAATTGCCTAAAATAAAGTGTAGACCCAGTACCTATTTGGAAGATGAGTATCGCCAGCTCCGGTTTGATGGAGGATGTGTGGGTGGATTGAGCCCAGTTCGCTACTCCGATACGGAATAGGATGGAGTACTTTGATGTGAGGTCCGAGGCTGCCATGGTGCCTTTGGTAGGCCACATTCTGCTTTTGTCTCCAATGATCTCCTTGAGGACTTTATTTAGGTCAGGTGGAGGCACAGAACACTTTTTCCCCAGGAAGGTATTAATGAATTCAGGGGAAATGTTGAAGCACAGGCCTCTGACATATACCTTCCCACAATCCGGATCATCCGTAGTCCCAAACCCAGTAGGTAAGCTTACAATGAATTCTTTGACCAATAGTGGTTACCAATGTTAGTGACGGTCTTCATGAGTTCTGCCTGCTACAGGAGTTGGACAATGGCTTCTAGTCCCAGTAGCTCCGACGATAGGGTCTTCTCGGGATATGCCGTTCTTTGGAACACAAATTCCCATCGTTTCGCTCTGCCCACAGAGTGAAACGACACATTGTCGTAAGGAACACTCGAGGTGTTCTTGACCGTCTTTAGGCTTCTTCCCTTCTTTGCTTCCTTTGCAGTAACCTCCTCTACATCGTCATCAGTTTCTTCATCCACTAATCTCCTTTTGGAGACAATTTTCTTCCCTTTTTCTTTGACGGACATCTTTTTCTTCTTCTTGCTGGGGCCTCCAGCATCTTCTACCTCCTTCTTCTTCTTGGTTTCTTTGATTTTTCCAACCATCACTGCTGGACTTTCATTCTCTTCTAATACCTTATTTTTCAGGGATGACAACACTGTGTGTGCTGTCTCAGTAGCATCTTCTGTCACATCTTCTCTGGCATCCAGAGGTGCTTCTTCTGTGTTATTGGCGGCGACACTGTTGTCCTTCTCTGCTTCTTCCAGATCGGTATTCCCGTCTCTGGTTCCATCTTTCTCAACTTCTTCCGAGTTAGCGACTTCTTCTTCTCCTACAACAGCCTCCTTTGTGGCTTCAGGAATGACATCTTTTACACCTTCTTCTTCTTCACCTTCAGCAATACGTTCCCACCCATGACTGACCGGGGCAAGTCATTCTTTTCCCCTTCAGAATTTATCAGTTCCTCAACCACACCTTCTTGCGGAGGATCTTGGTTTTCCAGTAGCGACTCTAACAAGTCACTATTTCTAGAGGTATCAATGTTTGAAATAATGGAGGAGTCGATACCTTGGACACTTGCTGATACTGGAATAGGAAAAATCTGCATGGAAGCTTCTCGACTTCCTTGGCCAAGATCAGTCTCCCGTTCTGGCCCTGTTAGGCCTGTCATGGAGAATGTAGAGCTTCCGGTTCGAGACCGTTTGGGAACTCGGCAAAAAATGGCATTGGTGCTTCCTCCGGTGGGGTTTCTTTGGGAGATTCCTCAGCTTTCTTCTGCGTTTTTAGTCCTCTGATTCGGACTCCATGTCTGTTGGTGTTTGGATTGCTGCTCTTAGAGCTTTTTGCCTTTGCCTTCTTTGGTTCGGATCGTCGCCTATCAATGCCCATCTTTGGTGCTAGAGATCTCCGTGTCTTCACCATGTTTGTGTAGGTAGTGAGGTTTTTGTCACAGAGTGTGAGAGGTGAGGGAGATGAGAGCGAAAACGAGAAGAGGCAGACTAGGTTTTGTTTTTGAAAACAAGTCGATTCAAATCAAATATGTTGGAGATCGAGCGTATCTTGTGCCCTTTCCTTTCTTTATATAGGCTTTTGGTATGCTTGGCCCGATGGCATGTGTTGGGATTTTGGACCGGTTCATGAAGAGATACCAACCAACTCCTCTCAACCGTTTTGCAACTTCTATTGCTCGTTGATGGTGCACAGACCAAGTGACGTCCTGAGGTACTCGAATCTACTCGCATGTAATGCCTTCGTGAAAATGTCAGCAAGTTGCTTTTTTGTATGAATGTGTTCTAGGATGATCTTCTTGTCTTCGACCAGCTAGCGAATGAAGTGGTGTCTAATGTCAATGTGCTATGTCTTGCTGTGTTGGACAGGATTTTTGGAGATGTTGATGGCACTGACATTATCACAATATAAAGTCATGGCTTCCTGTCTGACATTGTATTCAGATTGCGTGCAGCTAGTAATTGCGTGCAACTACTCCCAGCAACAATATACTCAGATTCAGCAGTGGACAGGGCACCACAGTTTTGCTTTTTACTAAGCCATGATATGAGGTTGTTGCCAAGGAAGAAGCATCCTCCAGATGTGCTCTGCCTATCTGTTGTGTTTCCAGCCCAATCAGCATCACAATACCCCACCAGGGTAGAGGATGTGTCGAATGAGTATAATAAACCCAAGTCTGGAGTCCCAGAGATATATCTTATAATTCTTTTAGCTTAGGATAGATGACTAACCTTAGGATTAGCTTGATATCGTGCACATACTCCCACAGAGTAGGCAATATCTGGTCGACTGGCAGTAAGGTAGAGAAGACTACCAATAATGCTTCTGCATAGGTGTTGGTCGACGGCTTCTCCTGGATCATCTTTAGTTAGCTTGATATGTGTAGCTGCACGTGTCCGTTTATGTGAAGCTTTCTCTAGCCCAAATTTTTTGACAATATTCTTCGCATATTTGCTCTGAGATATGAAGATGCTGTCTTTTTGCTGTTTGATTTGGAAGCCTAGGAAATAGGTAAGCTCTCCCACCATGCTCATCTCGAATTCTGATTGCATTTGTTGAATAAATTGCTCTACCATCCTTTTCGACATCCCTCCAAGACAATGTCATCGACATATATTTAGGCTAACATTATTGTTTTCTTATTTGCTGCTAGCATCTTCTCTGACATTAGTAATAGCATCCTTCCTAACATTGTTGGGATAGATTCCGTCTTCGTCTGTCGCGTCTTCTGAGGCATCTTCACAGTCATCATCAACAACAACATTGATTGATTCAATCATGGTTTTGGTTCGTTCGTTGAAGACCCGGAACGCGCGACTATTCCTTGAGTAACCAAGGAAGATGCCTTCATCACTCTTTGGATCAAGCTTTCGACTAGGCTCTCTATCAGCCAGAATATAACAACTGGATCCAAAGATGTGGAAGTACTTAACATTGGGCTTTCTCCCCCTCCATATTTCATAATGAGTTACTGCCATACCTGGCCGGAGAGTGAGTCGATTGTGGATATGGCAAGCAGTGTTAAGTGCTTCTGCCCAAAAGTGAGTTGGTATGTCCTTGGCCAGCATCATAACTCTAGCCATCTCCTGTAGAGTCCTGTTTTTGCGCTCAACAATGCCATTCTGTTGGGGAGTGATTGGTGCGGAGAACTCATGAGCTATCCCTTCTAACTTACAGAATTCGGCAAATTTGCTGTTTTCGAACTCTCGACCATGATCACTACGAAAACGAATTATTTTTCCAATTTTCTCCCTTTTTTCTCGTTGGACCTGGATGCATAGATTCTTGAAGATTGAGAAGGTATCTGATTTGTCACAAGGGAAGTCAACCCATGTGTATCATGAGTAATCATCTACACTCACAAAGACATAGCGTTTTCCTCCAAGACTTTCTACTTGCATTGGCCCCATGAGGTCAACATGCATTAGCTCAAGCACTCCATATGCTGCAGCTTCTTGTGTGACATCTTAGTTTGCTTTCCAATTTGACATTCTCCACAGATCTTTCCTTCCACGATTTTCAGGTTTGGAATTACAGTAATGGCCTGTTCGGAGATTGCTTTCCGCATACTTCTAAGATTTAGATGTCCAAGCTTTCTGTGCCACAGTTTGGTTTCTTCTGCTTTGGAGACAAGACACTTTGCCGCTTCGATATGTGATTCGGGCGACCAGATGTAACAATTTTTCGTTGAGCGAACTCCTTGTAGAATAGTGACTTGATCGAAATCTTTTACTATACAAGCTTCTTTAGTGAATTTCACTTCTTAACCCAGATCACAGATCTGGCTGATGATAATCAGGTTTGCCTTAAGTCGTTCTACAAGTAATGCTTCAGTTAGGCAAGTAGCTCCTGGATGCTTGAGTACTCCTTTCCCAATGATTCGAGCTCGAATCCCATCTCCAAAAGTAACATAGCAGTTTGTATATAATTTGAGATTGGAAAGAAACTCCGGAGTACCTGTCATGTGTCGAGAACATCCACTATCGAGATACCAGTCTTTGTTTGTTGAGGCACTTAAGGATGTATATGCAACATTAGCCTCATAGACTAGATTCTTCGGTCTCCATTCAAGGCGGGATGTTTTCTGAGGAGTTGAGAGATGCCTTTGATGTCTCCTTTGTCTCTGTGGTAGCATAGCTTGTTTCCTCCCATGGAGTTGAAAACAAAATGGTCTGATGTGACCTCGGATACCACACTAATGACATATCCACTGATATTGATAAGCTGGTTTTCTGTAGTATTGTTGTCTGCGTGGACGATGTCTTTTGATAGTTGCTTGACAAGAACATGTTGTAGATGATGTTAAGACATTAGTTGTAGGTCATCCTATAGGATGTGTTGTCCCATTCAGTGGTTTCTTGTCGATCTCGGCTTGTTGTGGGACAAACTTTGTGACTGTTGACGAGGGGATATTGTGTGTGTACCCTAGTCCCATCATGTCCTTGGACTGCTTTCTTACTGATATGATTTTATCACGGCTTTCTGTGCTAGGATTCATCATCTTTACTGATTTAGTCATAAGACTAATTTCTCCATTAAGTCTGGTGATTTCGCGTTTGAGCTCCACGATCGTCTCTAGGAATCTAGACTTGTCGTTGGTAAGACTGATGATTCGTTCTCCTTGTTGATTAAGGATCAGAGTTTCCTTGATCCATCTGGTGTGTAAGCTTTTGTATGCCTCGACTAGTTGCTCCTTAGACCAATTCTCATTTGGAGTTGGATAGTGGTGATCATCATTGATATTGACAGAGTTATCAATGTTACATACAGGAGTAGTAGTAGTGAATGCAACAAAGTTGCTTACCTCTTCAGAACCACTATCTTCATTGTCATCATCTGATAGGGTGGCATTATAACCTTGTTTTTGTTGTTTGAGGAAATTTGGGCATTCTCTGCGAAGATGGCCGAATCCTTCACATTCATGACATTGAAGTCCTTTGTTCTTGTTGTATTCTTCTCCACTCCTGTTTGGTCTGTCAAGACTTCCCCCTGTTTGAGCTTTTTGTGGAGCTTTGTTTCTGGAATTTGTTGTGACATTCTATCCACCCATTCGACTGAATCTTCTCAAGACTTTGTATTAATTTTTTGTGAGAAGGGCCATTGTAGCATCGATGTCTTCGTCGGAATCAGTATCCTCAAGATCTGGTTGCTTGTGTGTTGAGCTTTTGAAAGCAACTCCTTTATTCCTTTTGTCGATATTAGGTAGAGATAGCTCATAGGTCATCAGAGACCCCATCAGCTCATCGAATTTTAAGATCTTGAGGTCATGAACTTCCTCAATTGTAGTGATCTTCATCTTAAATCTCGGGCTAAGAGCACAAAGGGTTTTTCTAACCAATTTTTCATCAGACATTGATTCTTCAAGAGAATAGGATTCATTGGCTAGATCACGAATACGAACTTTGAATTCTGCAATTGATTCGTCCTCTTTCATGATAAGGGCTTCGAAGTTGGCGGTCAGGTATTGCAGTTTTTGTTCTCGAACCTTGGTTGTTCCTTCATATGCAACAACCAGGATGTTCCATGCGGATTTTGCAGTTGTGCATGTATTGATTAGTCTGAATACGTTTTTGTCAACACCGTTGAAAATAGCATTCAGAGCTCGAGACTTTCCCAGTGATTCTTCGTCTTCATCATCAGTCCAGTCTTTTTCTAGTTTTGGACCAATAAGGTTACCATCATTGTCACTGAGTAGTGGAGCATCCCAACCATTAATCACAGCCTTCCATGTTTTGTTGTAAAGTGACTTCATGAAGGCACACATTTGAGCCTTCCAATAGCTGTAGTTGCTTCCATCTGGAACAGGTGATCGATTGATGGATCCTCCTTCTCTGGTGTTGTCCATCTTGATCAAAATATTTGTTTAGGAACTCACCTAAAGCTGTAGGTGCCCCCTCTATTACCAATGTTATGTATGATGTTATAACACAGCGTATGACTTCTTGTGTAGATAACGCAGGACGGTAAATATAACGCTAAACAAAAAATGACACAGAAGATTGTTTACCCAGTTCGGTGCAACGTCACCTACGTCTGGGGGTTGTCAGCCTAGTGGAAAGGTTTCACTTATCAGTAATTCGTCAGAACATACAAGTACCTGTGATCATCCCTAGATCTATACTCTATGCTACGTTTTACAGTGCAACCTATCTCAGGGTCTCCCCCTGAATCCAAGACTCCGTCTTGATTCCACTCTTCGAGCAATCGCCTTGCTCTGTCGATTAAATTCGTCGTTCAACGTTATGGTTGCGTGCAGTCTTCACTCACGCAATCAGCAAACCCTCAATCACCTAACTCTCAATAGTTATGGTGATACTGAATATCCTTAGCACAATCTGCAACCTCTCAGCCCGCAAACCTTCACGTCTAAGAGCTTTGCAAATTATTGCTAGGAAACAAATAAAGAACCACACAATTGCTAATGGGGTAGCCTAAGCTTTTATAGCAATCGAGGATGAGTACTAACCCTAATGGGTTTCCTCTTAATCACCGTCTTTCTTCTTTCCAGAATTGCAGATGTTCTGGAACTTATGGTATTTCCTAAACGCAATCGTACTTCTGCAGAATCTGGTCTTTCCTGTTTTCTGTCGCTCAGGATGTTTGCCGAGATGTCGTCAACAATGTCACAGAAGATGTCGCATATGATGCTTCGACATTCTTTATGACATTTTCTCTAGTTCCCTAAAAATAAGCCAATCACTGAAACCGTCGTAACTACAGGTTTGATAAAAGGACAATGACATGCACGATAATAGGTTAAGTCGAATAATCGATAATCACGAACATTAGGTAATCATAATGTCTTGCTAGAGACCACTTATGATGGAAAGGGTAAAATAGTAATTTTACCAGTCTGCCAACGGTTCGTGAGCCTAGAGGGTCAGACGCATTAAGTACAATACGTGAAAAATAAGCATGGATGGAAATTGGGAGAATCCGGTTTTCAGTTTACTCAAATTAAAAACGACTTGGTTGATTTTTGGCCTAGGTTTTTAACCAGACGATTGAAGGAAACGAGTTGGGGAAATTGAACCGATTTAGCTAAACCATAATTACAACTCAATTATATGGGTTTTCATTAGGATTTAGTTAAACGGGCTCGAAGCCCCTTTAGGGTTTTAATTCATGAATGGGGCAAGAGTGCAATTATGAGTTTAAAGGGGTAAGATGTGTAATTATTAATTTAAAATTCAAAATTAGATTTTTTGGTTTAATCACACAATACTTACCGACCCCCTAACCCCTCTCTCATTGCCGACCCTCTTCATCATTCCAAAATAGCTTTTTGTTCAATTCTTCTTATATCCATTAGCAAATGTGTGAGAGAAAACCAACCGTGGTTGTTGTGCTTGAGTGGACACGATAGAGAAACACACTTTTGTGTTTTAATCGATTATTGTAAAAGTTTCATATTGTAAAAGTTTTATAACATGCTGAATTTTCATTAAGATTCAAGTTATTATTTGATTCTCATGGTTCAATTACGCTCCGCTTCATCATTCGGTTTGTGCCATCTTAAGATTTGGGTTGTATATATTTTGCGACGAGATCCGTCGTAGTTTACATGTATTATATTTTTACTCGGCCTGCAAGCCGTTGATATATTTTGTAAACGCACTTCCCGGAGATGGCACGTTGGGATTCTTGGATTTGAGACTGAGTCATGGAGACGTCAAGGAGCCATTGGGAGCATCGCCAAGGATCAAGAAGACTTGTATAGTTGTAATCTTCACCCTTAGGGTGTGATCCCGATCTTTATGGACTGGCCCCATAAAGATCGAACCTAGAGATGGGTTTAAGCTATACATGTTTATATTGTCCTTTTTAAAATTGCATGATTAGTAATGTATGTTTATTTTATATGCATGAGAGTATGATAAAACTAAAAGTACGTATGTTTTGCATGTCCGAAATTGGTTAAATTCTAGGAACTTTAGGGCTATCAAGAATTAATATGGCAGTGGAAGCAACATATATAAACCCAAAGAACTGTCCAAGAACATCAAAACATTAAATCCCAAGGCAAAACAAAAATCACAAGTTTACCTTCTGTTTATTCGAATCGGTTTGAAGAACGCTTCGGATCTTCAACTCTAGCCAAGTCCACACGGATAGGATGGTTGTTATGAGATTAATTCTTGGTGTTTAAATCTTGAATTTTATTTATGTTCTTGTGTTCATCATTTGAATATGCATGAAATTGAATAAAATTAAGATTTAATTGATTTTGAAAAATTGCAAAATTAATTTTTTGGTGCTGTTTCGGGGTAGCCATGGCCGAGCCATGGCTATACAGGGTCGAGACACTTGGTGGACCATGAAATGCCCTAGGGCAGACCATGGTCGGCACCAAGGCCCGATCAGGTTGACTACAAGCGATCATGGCAGCCCTCGCATGCCACCATGGTCGTTGCCGCGGGCGACTAAGGTCTGCCTCGCGAGCGACCATGGCAGCCCTTGCGGGCCACCATGGTTGCCTCGCGGGCAACCAGGGTGTGACCTAGGGGCGACCATGGTTGCCTCGCGGGCAACCAGGGTGTGCCCTAGGGGCAACCATGGCAGCCCTCGCGGGCGACCACGGCAGCCCTCGCGGGCCACTATGCTTGCCTCCGCGGGCGACTTCAGTTGGGCCGGTTTTTTTCGACCAGGTTCGAGCTGAACCGGCCGGTTCGCGAGAAGTTAACAGCCCTAAATTTTTTTTTTCAGATTTGATTTGGTTTCGATAAACCAGCGAGAACCGGTTCAAAATTCAATTAATAAATTAAACCGTCCGGTTTCGATAAATTGGAATTTTTCCATACTTAAGAAAGATAAAATTTGGAAAAATTTGTTGTTTGATCAGCATTCTAATTGATCACATGTTCTTTGATAACATGATGTTTTCCACATGATGTATAGCTAAGTCCTCTGGACTTGTGTTTTAATTTCGGTTTTGCAACCGTCGTATTGCTAAGTTTTGGGTTGTAGTAAATACAGTCTGCGTGTGGTGATTTGTAATTTATTTATTTATTTTATTTAAATTTGTAATCAAGAAGACCGACGCAAGAAGCAAGTCAAGAGGAAGATTCGAAATTTGGAGGAGGCTGGAAGCCAGTGGGAGTCCAAAATAATGGCGCAAGTCTAGACCTTGAAGACCAAGTCTTTAGGATCAGTTTTGCTAGATTCTTAGGAATTTAAGATTGGCTTAGTTATGCATAATTTACCGTTACATTTATATGTATGAATGTATGATAGTTTAATATACAATTTTATGTATAATTTGCTATCACCCACATGCAAAGATTAAAAACCGGTATTTAATCAAACTTGCTTGTAACCTGCTAAGGGATCATCTTTGCATGAATTTGCAATTGATGATTCCAGATTAAGACTGTATCGATGTACAATCAGACTATTATAATTCACTTAAATGCAAGTAATTAAAAGACAAGCGTGATACCATCCAAGTTTGGGCACTCAAAAGGACTTTGACCCTATGGATGTCGGTACGACTCCGCGTAACATTCATAGAGAAGAAGTCTGGATGAGATGGGTAGTTCTGCTTGGCTGCGTGCGCCTCCGCTTAGTAGCCACATTAGCTACATTAGGGTTAGTACTCATACTCGATTGCTATAAAAGCTCGGGCTACCCCCTTAGCAATCGTGTGGTCTTTTATTGTTTCCTAGCAATATTATATAGAGCTCTTAAACGTGACGGTTTACGAGTTGAGAGGTTGTATATTGTGCTAAGAATATTGTGTATCACCTTAAATATTGATAGTTAGGTGATTGAGGGTTTACCGAACGCGTGAGTGAAGACTGCACGCAACCAAAACGTTCAACGACAACTTGAACTGACAAAGCAAGTCAATTGCTCGATGAGTGGAATCAAGATGGCGTCTTAGATTCAGGGGGATACCCTGAGATAGATTTGCACTTGTAATAGTAGCATAAAGTATAGATCTTGTGATGATCATAGGTACTTGTATATTTTGACGTATTACCACATAGTGAAACCTTTACACTGGCTGAGAGCCCCGAGACATAGGTGATGTTGCACCGAACTAGGTAAACAATATGGCATGTCGTTCTTTATTACGTTTGATATTTACTGTTCATCTTTATCTACGCAATCTGTCATACACTATGGTATATCATTATACGTAACATTGTGTGTGGCATCTTGCACAACTATCTGATCAAAATTTCACTCGCATACCCTCAATTGAAGTGAACGGAGGCTCACCGTTCCAATTGAGAGAACCAAGGTAGGAAAACATCCATTTAAAATTCCATGTAATTCCTACCTAGGGTTTGTACTTAAAAGTACACGGCACACCCTATACTGATACCCTAGGTCAGCCATAGCTGACAATCGTAGACAAGTCTACGAAGTTTCTACCATGGACAAAACTAATGTGGCTACTACGTGGAGGCCCATGCACCCACACAGAACTACCCATCTTATCCAGACTTCGTACCGACATCCATAGGCTCAAAGCCCCTTTGAGTGTCAAAACTTGGATGGTATCACGCTTGACTTGTAATTATTTGTGTATAAGTGAATTATTACTGCCTTATTGTATATCGATACAATCTTAACTGGAATCATCAATTTCAAATCCATGCAAAGATGATTCCTTAACAAATTACATGCAAGTCTGATTAACTACCGGTTTCAATCTTCGCATGTTGGTGATCGTTAAACATGTAAGAACTTTGGGGCTATCAAGAACTCATATGGTAGCGGAAGCAACAATATATAAACCCCAAGAACTGTCCAAGAACATCAAACCATTAAATCCCAAGGCAAAACCGAAATCACGAGTTTACCTTCAGTTTGTTCGAATCGGTTTGAATAACGCTTCAGATCATCAACTCTAGCCAAGTCAACACGGACAGGATGATCACTTAAGGATCCTACACTCTTCTACCTTACTAGAATAGAAGAGAGACCAAGAGAGAACAAGAGGGGGAGCTTAGAGGAGGCTCGGCCGAAACTCTTTCAGAGAGAGAGAGAGAGAGCTCACCAAACTGTGATATTTTTCTAAGTGTTGGTTATTGTGTTTGTGAATTGATGTGTGTTGGGTTAAGAGAAGATGATGATGGTCATTGGGTGGCCACCTTTAATCACCCTTACCCAACATAGATTAGGATAGTGTGTATCTAGTCATCATCCACTTAACCAAAGTTAGTGGAGAAAGGGACCCACCCTTTGCTCCACTATTGGGCCTTGGTTTGGCCAGCCACCAGGGTCTCGTGGCACGAAGCCCAATGCTTTGGCCATGAGGTCCCGTGCCGCGTCCAATTTAGCCCCGAACTTATCGTACAAATTCCGACGTGATATTTATGAAAGACTTAGTTTTTCTCGATTCACGTGTCACATTCAATTACACATATCCATGGCCAAAAACGTCCAGTTTTTCCCATGCCTCTCTCTCGAGTATCACCGACCTTTCCTTGTCTCTCATAATCCATATCCTATGTTTTTGACCCTATAGGCTCATGCCGACGTCGGCGGATCGGCGTAAAATTCCATTTTACCCGATCAATCATAAGTGGCCTCTAGTAAGACGTTATGATTACCCGACGTGCATGATGATCGATTATTCGATTCAACCTCATGTAGTACATGTCGCTATCACTTTATCGCCCGGTATCTAGATTGATCATAAGGCATAGAGACGTCACCCTTATTTAATCAATCTATGTTTCTCGATCTATGAGATTACTGAACACTGATAACCCGTATCGTTGGCATGGCCATCCTCTCCCTTCAGTTAATCTCTATCGAGTGGCCTAAACAGATACCTATGTCATACCGTAGTATGAGGGATAAATCCATTAGTCGCCTTTCGTATCACTCATACAATCCGTCCCCGTGCCAATCATGTCCGTTATGGTAGTCCTATTACGGACAACGTTAGGAGCAAATCAAACGCGGTTCTTTACTGTATAGCGATCACAAAGACTCCTTAGTCTAAGGATACGACGACAAGCTACCACAGTTGAATGTGTTCGTGACTGTATCTATGCAACACCATTCAGTAAGGGTCGTCCAATATCACTCACCCGAGTGATATCTATGATCTGATTCCAGGAGCCGTTCCCAATGGCAAATAGAACTATACCATAAAGAATCATCTTCATACTTGGTTTCTTCATTGAAGCATATTTGACCATGGACCCGTTAAGTGTGATCCATATGGATATATTGTTCTACTACTTTGGTGGACATATATCAGATCAGACTTAACATATTACTTCAACACATAAGTAATGTAAAACCGATTTTATATATTGCAAACGATGATTAATATATACATACATTTATAGACTAATACAATTAGACTAGGGCACATAAAAGCTTATAATCTCCCACTTGCCCCTAGTTCCAATCTAAGCCCCAGTCTATAAAAATTGAACTCACATGCTTTTCGTGCTTAGGTTGAGGAAGAGCCTTGGTTAAAGGGTCGGCTTTGTTATCATCTGTTGCAACATAAGTGATCTTCACATCACCCCTCTCGATGATTTCTCGAATTAGGTGATATATCCTAGGTACATGTTTGGATCGGTTATGTGCTCTGGGCTCTTTAGCTTGCGCAATGAATCCTGTATTGTCACAGAATAAGCTTACTGGATCAGACGCGTTTGGCATTACGCCTAATCCAGTTAGAAAGCTTCTTATCCATAAAGCCTCGTTCGCTGCTTTTGAGGCAGCGATGTACTCAGATTCCGTTGTAGAGTCAGCTGTGGAATCCTGCTTCTTGCTCTTCCAGCTAAAAGCTCCACCATTGAACATAAACACATATCCAGACTGACTTTTATAGTCATTTGGATCTGTCTGGAAATCAGCGTCAAAAAAACCTTTGACGACTAGTTCATCATCTTCTCTCCCCCATAAACAAGAAAAGCGTCTTTGGTTCTCCTCAAGTATTTGAGAATTGCCTTTACCACAATCCAATGTTCCTCACCATGGTTGGATTGATGCCTACTGGTACAGCTTAAGGTTGGGATGTCGCTTCCAATTAATCATTGCGAAACACTCGCCTAACCAAGCCTTTGTTGAGTGCAAGGTTGGGATGTCGTTTCCAGTTAATAATATGTCGTCGATGTTGGGTTCCGGGGCATCCTAATCACGTTCATGGCAACGGAAGCAACCTATAAACCGCCCCTAACCTGCGCAAGATCGACTACCAAGTTAGATCCTTAGGAAATCGAGTTTTCGGATTTTACCAGAATCTGCCCAACAAGAAACGAGACTTTGAAGCTCTATATCTCGAGCTACAGATCTCCAATTAGTTCGGTTCTTTTTGGAGATTAAACCTCAGCCAATTCTATACATCTTTTGTATTTTGCTCCGAACCCAGTTCGGACGAGAAGACCTCCGCTGAAGCAAAACATTTTTCCCATCTCGATGGACAGACTCTGCATACAAGTCAGCTTCTCGGCCTTGTATCTCCCAAAACACAGCTCTTTTGGAAAATCAGTATTTCACAAAAGTTGTAGCCCTTTAACTTATCTTTCTAACGCCGCCAGTGTCAGGTCAATCGGAGCTCAGATGAAGCGATTATGGCTCACGCAATGTCGGTCGCCGGAACTGGACAATCTGGACAGTTTCTCCATTTTTGCTTTTTGTCTTTGTTGAATCAAGAAAGAAGAACTATATGATCTTCTTCTCTAGAGCAAGTCCACACCAAGAGGATGATACTTAAGATCCTTCACTTAAAGCCTACTAGAACAATTAAGTGAAGAACAAGAGAGCAACAAGAGAGAGCAAGAAGAGAGAGCAAGAGGAATTGATGAGAGTTGTGTGATTAATTATTTGATCTTTCTCTACTTCATCAATCTCATAAGCATGGGTCAAAAGGTGATTGGTATGGGCTTAAAGGTGTCATTACCCATACCCTTTAAATCACTCACCTTTTAATCAACAATCACCAACTAAGCATGGTGTGTTGTGGCCCCCACCTTTGGGACCACCAAAGTGGCCGGTCATGTTGGGCTTATAGGGCCCAAAATAGGTCCTTGTTGGGCCGGCCACATGACCTCATGGGCCGAACCCAATGGGCTCGCCCATGTGGTTTCGTGCCATGTCCAAAAGTTTGCCCGACCCTTTTGTCGTTACTAATCAAACAAAGTCCGACGCGACATCGACGAAAAAACTCAATTTTCTCGATTCGCTAATTATTCTCAAACCGAACCCATGGCACAAATCCTCCAGTTTTGTCCATGTATTGCTCCTCAAGAAACGTTAAGGTTTCCTTGTCTCAAGTTATCCGTCTTGAATGTGTGTGACCCTCCAGGCTCATGCCACCGTTGGCAGATCGACACAAAAGATCTCTCTTGCCCGATTTATCATAAGGGGCCTCTAGTAAGACGTTATGATTACCCAAGGTGCATGGCGATCGATGATTCGACTTAAGATTGTGCGTACAAGTCACTATCCTATTATCTCTAGATATCCCGATTGATCACAAGGCATAGAGTCGTCACCCTTGTTTAATCAATCATTGTTACTTGATGTGTGAGATGGCTGAGAACTTATAACCCGTATCACCGGCATAGCCATGCTCTTACTCTCAGTCAGTCTCGATCAAGAGGCCTTTAATGGATATCTTTCCTGTTGCTACGTTTAAGTGTTGGCATGATTTTTTAGCGCAAATGTAAGAAGTCGTGGAACATGTTACATGACATGTGGAGCGACTTGTTGCGATCCAGATTAGGAAAGATCTGAAGCTTTGCTATTTTGATGAAGCTTGGAGCGAAAGAAGAAAGACGCCATGCAGGCTTGGAGCGCAAGAGAGTGACGTCGACAAGTCAGGCGACTTCCAGCTGGCAGTTACACGTCAGCATTAGGCGGCAACTCTACTTGGCTGATTTATTCAGGAAGTCAGAACAGGCAAGACGACTTCCAACTGTCATGGAAGGCGGTAACAACTTGCCTGATTTATTCAGGAAGTCTAAAACTTCCTGTTCCTGATCCGAGAAGGATTAGGAATGTGAGCTGCTATAAAAAGCCTTGTGCTTCCCATTAGCAGTCATCCGTTCTTGTTCTAACAATTGCAAGATTTCTCAGAGCTCTTAACCGTGCACCATTGGCGTGTTGAGAGTCTGATTAAGATTTGCTAGAACAGACTTTTGCTTTGATCAAACATTAAGTCGCGAAGGCTAAGTGTTTGGATCGGTTAGGGTTTTTGTTTGTGATTGAAGATTCACAATTCCGTCAAAGAAGACAGCGACACCGAGCATAGGCTTGCTCGAAGGGTGGAATTGAGAGGATCTCAAAGACAAGGGGAGAGGCCCTTGGTCAAGGTTGTTCACGATGAGATCTATAGTAGCTTAGGACAATAGCTTGTGTGATAGCTAGTTGGTGCTTGAAGTTGTACTATTGACTACCTAATAGTGAAAACCTTTCCACTGACAAAGTGTTCCCAGACGTAGGTGCGGAGTCAACGAACTGGGTAATCATCTCTGGTGTCGTTATTATTTTATGTTTACTATTTACGCTTATGGTTTACTTTTTAGGCAAGTAGTCGATACACAAGTTACGACTTTGTGTTCGACTTCTTGACTCGGCTACGATTCAGAATTTCAATTGGTATCAGAGGAGGCACCTTTTCTTTTAGGTGATTTTCCTGCAAAATTTCTGAATAGCCAATATGGACTCAAAGGAAGGAGGTTCAGTAAATCGACCACCAGTACTCAACGGAACAAACTATGGGTACTGGAAAGCTCGGATGTGTGCCTTCTTGAAGTCCCTCGACAGTAAAACCTGGAAGTCTATCATCCATGGATGGGAGGAACCTTACTATGCTGATGCTCATGGAAATCAAACTAGCATCAAACCAGAAAAGGAGTGGAGCGCGGAAGAAGATGAAGCCGCCCTAGGTAGTTCTCGTGCACTCAATGCTATTTTTAATGGAGTAGACAAGAATGTGTTTCGACTCATCAACACATGCACAAGTGCAAAAATTGCCTGGGATACTCTTGCGGTTGCTTATGAGGGTACTTCCAAAGTCAAAGAGCAGAAGTTACAGTACCTCACGACCAACTTCGAGGCCCTGACCATGAATGAAGACGAAACTATTGCGGAGTTGAATGTGCGCATCAAGGATCTGGCCAATGAATCATATTCACTTGGCAAGCCTATGACCGATGAAGATTTGGTCAGAAAAACGCTGAGAGCTCTAACTCCCAGATTCAAGATGAAGATAACCGCCATAGAAGAAGTAAATGACTTGAAGACACTGAAGTTTTATGAGCTCATGGGATCTTTAATGACTTTCGAGCTCTCCCTACCTCTTATCGAGAAGAAACACAAAGGTGTGGCCTTCAAGAGTTCTACTCAAAAGTAGAAGAACTTGACGCACTCTGATTCGGATAGTGACATTGAGGAAACTATCGCCATGCTGGACAAAAGCTACAATAAAGTCATGAAACGATTCGGCCAGATGACAGGGAGGAACGTTACCCGAGAAGTCAGAGACAAGCCGCAGCACAAGTTTCAGAAGCTCGAAAGCACAACTAACGATGGTAGACAAGGAGAACGATCAGGTAAAGGAGTTCAGTGCATTGAATGTGAGGGGTATGGACACATGCAGAAATAATATCCCAACTTCTTAAAGAAACAAAAGAAGGGATTCAATGCCTCTCTAACTGACGATGAAGACGAGGAAGATAGTGACATTGAGCATACAAGTAGCTATGTTGCTTTCACTTCCTCCACAATAGATCAACCTGCTGAAAGCTCAAAGAAGTATGACTCTGATGATGAGCTATCCGATGAGACCCTCAACAATGCTTACAACGAATGGTATGTCAAGTGGCTTGAAGACACTCAGGTAATCGAAAAACAGAATGCTCTCATTCTTACTCTTAACGAAGACAAGTGAAGACTTCTCGAGACGACTGTTGATTTAAAAAAGGAAGTGGCTCGACTAAAAAGCGAGTTAGAGCAGGCCACCAAGTCAATGAAGATGATGAATCCAAGCACTGACACTCTTGACCAAATACTTTCGATCGGAAAACCAGCTAGGAATATGGAAGGTCTTGGATATTCGAAAGAAGCCTCATCATCGCACACCATCTTCGTCCCTCAGAAGGTTGTCCCCCAGAAGTCGCGACAGAAGTCTCCTAACTTCACGGCTGACCAAGCAACCAAACAGCCTCTTACCGTGGCGGCTTCAAAGACGCAGAACAAAAGACATAACTGGGTATGTCACCATTGTGGACGAAGAGGGCATATTCGACCTTTCTGCTATCAGCTATATGGGAGGAGCTTTGTCAAGAGAAGGACCACCATCGAGAAAGCACAACCACGTAAGGAATGGCGAGTTAAGGAGGTAAACTATCGAGCTAATATCGCGTACACCGCTCTAAAGGCTTCAACCGATAACGATTGGTACTTTGATAGTGGATCCTCTCGACATATGACGGGTAATAGCTCTTTCTTGGTCGCTTTGATACCTTGCACAAATAGCTTCGTCACTTTTGAAGATGGAGTAAAAGCTAGAGTACTCGGGAAAGGAAAACTCAACCTTCCCAACTCACCGTCTGAAAGAGGCTCTACTGGTAGAAGGTCTTACAGCCAATCTCATCAGCATAAGTCAAATATGTGATTTAAATCTGGATGTCAACTTCACTCGTGACAAGTGCTCGGTCAAAGACGAACAGCGGAAGGAAGTCATGACAGGCCATAGGTCCCTTGATAACTGTTATCTATGGTCTCCAACAGTTACTACCTTGCCAACCAAGTGCCTTTTATCCAAAGCTCAAGAGACAAAGCTATGGCATCAAAAACTTGGTCACATCAATTTGAGGAGTATGCAAAAGATTCTCTCTGAAAAGGCGATCATTGGAGTTCCCAACCTCAAGATCATTGAAGGAAAAATCTGTGGAGAATGCCAGATTGGGAAACAAGTCAAGACGTCACACAAGAAGGTACAACATCTTACTACTACTCCTGTTCTAGAACTTCTTCATGTTGACCTTATGGGACCCATGCAAGTAGAAAGTCTAGGAGGGAAGAAGTACATATTTGTATGTGTAGACGACTTCTCGAGGTACACCTGGGTAGACTTTATTCGAGAAAAGTCAGACACCTTCTCAGTCTTTGAAACCCTATGTCGGAGAGTTCAACGAGAAAAGGGAGAAGTCATTGGAAAAGTCGTCCGATCATGGTAAGGAGTTTGAGAACATCAGCTTCGCAAATTTCTGTGATGCTGAAGGAATTGCACACAAATTTTCTGCTCCCATCACTCCTCAGCAAAACGGGATCGTTGAAAGGAAAAATCGCACTCTTCAAGAAATGGCAAGAGTCATGATGTTAGCCAAAGACATCCCGCAGCACTTCTGGGTTGAAGCTTTGAATACGGCGTGCCATATTCTTAATAGAGTGACCCTCCGCCCTGAAACTTCGCTCACTCTTTATGAAATATGGAGGGGGAGAAAGCCGAATGTCAAATATTTCCATGTCTTTGGATCGATCTGTAGGGTTTTGGAGCGTTCTAGATCGTCGAGATAGCGGAAGCATTATAAGAAAATCTACTCCAAACCTTGT
Source organism: Geranium rotundifolium (assembly GCA_963920655.1). Classification (NCBI taxonomy): domain Eukaryota; kingdom Viridiplantae; phylum Streptophyta; class Magnoliopsida; order Geraniales; family Geraniaceae; genus Geranium; species Geranium rotundifolium. Next base: position 25,601,839 of record OY987312.1, read on the forward strand.
CCAAGAACATAAACCATTAAATCCCAAAGAAAAATCTATTCCACAAGATATTTACCATTAAGTCTTGTTGAATTGATAAAGAAGAACTTTCGGATCTTCTTCTCTAAAGCAAGTCAACACCAAGGGGATGATCTTAATGATCCTTCACTTAATTGCCTACTATAACAATTAAATGAAGAACAAGAGAGCAAGATGATGGAGAGGAGCAAGGTGGCCGGCCACTATGAGAGAGAGAGAGACTTTTGTGAATTTTTTTTTGATTAATTGAATAATGAATTAAAGTCTTGTATTTGAATTCATCATCCAACTCACAAGTATGGGTAAAAAGTGATTGGTATGGGCTTAAAGGTGCTTTAACCCATACCCCTTAAATCACTCACCTCTTAATCCACAATCACCAACTAAGCATGGTGTTGTGTGGCCCCCACACATAGACCCACCATGTGGGCCGGCCAAGGGGATTTATTGGGCCCTTAATGGGCCCTTGTTTGGGCCGGCCATAGGGCCTCATGGGCCGAGGCCAATGGGCTCGCCCGTGTGGTCTCATGTCGTGTCCAAAAGTCGCCCGACCCTTTTGTCATTACTTATCAAACAAAGTCCGACGCGACATCGACGAAAAAACTCAGTTTTCTCGATTCGCTAATTATTCTCTCAAACCGAACCCATGGCACAAAACTTCAAGTTTTGTCCATGTATTGCTCCTCAAGAAACGTTAAGGTTTCCTTGTCTCAAGTTATCCGTCTTGAATGTGTGTGACCCTCTAGGCTCATGCAACCGTTGGCAGATTGGCGGAAAAGATCGCTCTTGCCCGATCCATCATAAGTGGTCTCTAGTAAGACGTTATGATTACCCAAGGTGCATGACGATCGATGATTCGACTTAACCTTGTGCGTACAAGTCACTATCCTATTATCTCTAGATATCCCGATTGATTACAAGGCATAGAGTCGTCACCCTTGTTTAATCAATCATTGTTACTTAATATGTGAGATGGCTGAGAACTGATAACCCGTATCATTGGCATGGCCATGCTCTTACTCTCAGTCTATCTCCATCAAGAGGCCTTTTAACGGATATCTTTCTCATACCGTAGTATGAGGGATAAATCCCTTAGCCGTCACTCGTGTCACTAATGCAACCCGTTCCGCCACCCAATCATGCCCTTTATTGAAATCCTGTCAAAGAAAGCGTTAGGCGCAAGTTAAAGCCGCACGTTCATTGCATAGTGATCACAAAGACTCCTCGGTCTAAGGATGTCGTGACAAGCTATCGCATTTGAATATGTTCATGGCTTAATCTATGAAAACACTATTCAAAGTGGGTAATCACCTCATGATATCTATGATATGATTTCGGGATCCCTCATCCCGATGACAAGTAGAATTACGTCATTAAGAACCATCCTCATACCGGTCGCTTCTAAGGAAGCATAGGTTGACCAGGGACTCGTTAAGTGTGATCCATACAGATTTATGGTTCTACTACTTTAGTGGTCATAAATCAGATCATGCTTAACGTATTACTTCAACACATAAGTAATACAAAGCCGTTTTATATATATATTACAAACGATGATAATGTACATAGACGTTTACAGGCTAATAGCAATTGGACTAGGGCACAAATGCTATCAATTTCCCACTTGCCCCTAGTTCCAATCTAAGTCCCAGTCTATACCCATTGACCTAACATGTTTATCATGTTTTGCTTGTGGAAGAGCCTTGGTCAAGGGGTTGGTTGTGTTATTATCAGTTGCAACGTAGTGGATCTTCACGTCACATCTAGCAACTATGTCGCGGATGATGTGATACTTTCTGAGTACATGTTTGGATCTGTCATGTGCCCTGGGTTCCTTAGCTTGCGCAATAGCCCCGGTGTTGTCACAATATATGTCTACTGGGTTAGATGGGTTTTTAATTACACCTAACCCAGCCATGAAACTCCTGATCCATACAGCCTCTTTTGCCGCTTCAGATGCGGCAATGTGCTCAGCTTCGGTCGTAGAGTCGGCAATGGTGTCCTGCTTCTTGCTTTTCCAGCTGAATGCTCCACCGTTAAACGTAAACACATATCCCAACTGACTCTTAAAGTCATCGGGGTCTGTCTGGAAACTAGCGTCGACATATCCTTTGACGACTAGATCATCATTTCTCCCCCCGTATACAAGAAAAGCGTCTTTGGTTTTTCTCAAATATTTGAGAATCGCCTTGACGGCCATCCAGTGTGCCTCACTGGGTTTGGATTGATGTCTACTAGTACAGCTCAGGGCAAACGAGACATCCGGTCTCGTACATATCATGGCATACATTATGGATCCTATAGCCGAAGCATATGGGATCTCATTCATTCTTGCTAGCTCTGCAGGTGTCTTAGCACACTGCTTCTTGCTAAGCTTCATGCCATGTCGCATGGGCAGCAATCCTTTCTTTGAATCTTGCATTGAGAATCATCTCAACACTTTGTCTATGTAGGTGCTTTGACTTAAGCCCAAGACCCGCTTGGCACGATCTCTATATATCTTGATCCCCAAGAGGTAAGAGGCCTCGCCTAAGTCCTTCATTGCGAAACACTCACCTAACCAAGTCTTTGTTAAGAGCAAGGTAGGGACAGCGTTTCCAATGAGCAGTATGTCATCAACATAAAGCACGAAGAAGACTACATTGCTCCCATCTGCCTTTTTATACACGCAAGGTTCATCATCGTTCTTGACGAAGCCAAACTGTTTCACTACTTCATCAAAACGCTAATTCCAACTCCGAGATGCTTGCTTCAAACCATAGATTGATTTGAGCAACTTACAAATCTTTCCTTTATTCTTTAGATCCTCAAAACCCTCAGGCTGGGACATATAAATGTCCTCAGCTAACCTTCTGTTGAGGAAGGCGGTTTTGACGTCCATTTGCCATATCTCATAATTGTGATACGCTGCTACGGCAAGTAGAATGCGGATAGATTTATTTTAAAGATCCATTTACACCCAATGACCTTTATGTCAGGGGTATGTTCCACCAAGTCCCACACTTGATTATATGACATGGATTGCATTTCTTCCCTCATGGCTTCCAGCCATTTCTCAGAGTCGGTTCCATCCAAGGCCTCTCGAAAGGTAGCTGGATCGTTGTCCACTAATAATAAACCATCACCTTCAGTTACTATGAAACCGTATCTTACAGGTGCATTACTTATCCTTTCAGACCGCCTCGGACCGTCCTCATTAACTGTAGCTATTGGTTCTTGCTCAACGACCACTTCTGGCTCTACTTCTTCTAGTGGGTCGTCTAGTGGTTCCCGAGTGACCATCTTATCTAGAACTTCATCAAGATGAACAGCCCTCCCACTGACTGTCTTGGAAATGAACTCCTTTTCAGAGAATGTCCCACCTCGAGCGACAAAAACTTTATTTTCGCTCGGTTTGTAGAAGTAGTATCCTTTTGTTTCTTTTGGATATCCGACGAAAGTGCATTTATCTGATCTCGGTTCGAGCTTGGTTGCAAGCAACCGTTTTACATAAGCCTCGCAACCCCAGATTTTTAGGAAGGACAAAACGGGTTCCTTCCTGTACCATTTCTCGAATGATGTCCCTTCCACTGCTTTCGATGGAGCCCTGTTTATTATGAATGCGGCCGTTTGCAGAGCATAACCCCAGAAGGAGATCGGGAGATCAGTGAGACTTAACATCGATTGAACCATATCCAACAATGTCCGATTCCTCCGCTCGGACACACCATTAAGTTGATGTGTTCCTGGCGGAGTCCACTGAGATAGTATTCCACCTTCAGTAAGATAACTAAGAAACTCCTCGGATAAGTATTCTCCACCCCGATCAGAACGGAGTGCCTTGATACTCTTTCCGAGTTGGTTTTCTACTTCAGTCCTAAACTCTTTGAATTTATCAAAAGCTTCGGACTTATGTCTCATGAGATAGACATAACCATATCTGCTAAAATCGTCAGTAAATGTGATAAAGTAGCCTAAACCACCTCTGGCTGGTGTACTCATTGGTCCACATACGTCTGAATGTATTAGACCCAATAGATCACCTGCCCTTTTACCTAAACCAGCGAAGGGCGCTTTAGTCATCTTTCCCATTAAACAAGCTTTGCATCTATCAATCGTTTGGAATTCGAATTGACTTAGAAGTCCGCGCTTATGAAGCGCTGAGATGCGTTTCTCATTTATGTGACCTAGACGACAATGCCAGATAAGAGTTTGGTCTAAATCATTAGCTTTAAACCTCTTAGCATTTATATTATAGAGCATGTTGGATCTCGGGTTTTACATATTCAATATGTACAAACCTCCAACAGTGTGAGCATTGCCATAAAACTTGTTGTTGCGCATAATATTAAAAAACCCGTTCTTAATATTAAAATAATAACCTTCTTTTTCAAGAAGAGAAATTGAGATAATATTCCTTATGAAAGCGGGTACGCAAAACACATCATTAAGTTCAATTACAAGGCCATTGGGCAAAACAAGGTTCACAGAACCTACGGTAGTTGCGGACTCTCTGGTATTGTTCCCAACTCTTACGTCCACCTCGCTTTCCCCCATATCTCTTCTACTGTGTAACACCTGCATACAGACAAGAGACTCAGCTCCAGTGTCTAGTACCCAGGTATTTATTGTAGAAAGATATAGCTCTAATGGAATACCTGATGAAGTAGCGGCCCCACCGCCCTTCTTCTGATCCTCCTTCAGCTGCTGCAGTCTTTCTTCCAATGACCAGGCTTTTGACAGTAGAAACAGACCGACTCATTTGCCTTCCCTTTGCCTTGTATGGGCATGGGAGGTCTAGGAACAAATGGTCGTCTGTTCTTTGCTGCCAGGTGCTTTGGGCCTTTACCCTTGCCACCACCAGTTTTGAAGCTGGGTCCCTTCTTGACCATAAAAACATTTTTTGGCGAACTGCCCCTTATATTTTTTAGTGAACTGCCCCTTTTTTGGCATAATATTTTTTGGCGAACATTTTTCGGCAGTCACTAGCATGCTGTGCAACTCCGACGCGGTCTTGTCCATATCATGCATGTGATAGTTCATGACCAACCCACCATATGCATGAGGAAGGGATTGCAGAATAAAATCCGCAGCCATTTCCTTTTCCATAGACATACCGATACTAGTCATATGGTCAAAATGTCCCTTCATACATAGGATGTGTGGACTTACGGAGCTGCCTGCTGACATCTTGCAGGCAATGAGTTCTCGGAGAACAGTGTATTTTTCTATACGTACTTTCTCCTTGAACATATCCTTGATCTGTGCAAACATTGCAAACGGATCATGGGATAGCTCCATAAACTGGTTCTGGAGGTCCGCCTCCATGCAGCCAAGCATGACACACGCAACGTCGATAGAGTCGCTAAGGTGTTCCTGGCATGCATCCTTAACGACCCTCGTTGCGTTGGCAGCTGGCTCCACCGGGATAGCCTTATCAAGGACGTACTCCCTGCGTTCCAACATTAACACAATTCGTAAATTTCTGTCCCAGTCCAGATAATTTGTCCCGTTGAGTTTACACTTTTCGAGTATAGTCCTCAACGACAAATTAGACGAGTTTGTTGAATTACTAGCCATTTCTACACGAAGAAAGTAAATTTAATCAGAAATGTTGAATATATTTACGACGATCCGAATTAAACATAAACCATACGATTCTATGGTTTTAGAATCTTAAACCAAGATCCCTTATTCGTCATTTGATGTACGCTAAGGCGCACCGCTCCAACTGACTTATTTAGGTAGGACGGCCGTCCAATTACAACCCGTGTAACTCTTGGTCAGGGTATGTGCATAAAACACACAGCTTACCCTTCCGATGCCCCAGCTCGACCTCAGGCCAAGAATCGTGGTCGAGTCAACCAACCTTCACTAACGAGTGAACTTTGTGCAGATGCTCCGCTAAGGCACACGACATCCCACAAAGTTTACCATTCCCATCTAGAACCCATTCGATCGATGCTCTGCTAAGGCGCACGACACCGATAAAATGTTTCTACATGGGTGTGAATTTGGGTGGCATCTCACTTGACTCAAATTATCTTGTAAATTGGTTGTGCTCAATAATTCGAAAGTATTTGCACAATTACGAACCCGTCATCAACAATCCGTGTTGTGACGTTTCTAATTGTATCACATACTATCTTCATTTGAAACCGTCATTTGCAACCCGTGCAAACACGTTTCAAATTTGAACTCATCCATCACAACTCGTGCGATGATAGTTCACAACGCTTTAAACATGCAAACAATGAAAGTCGATTTTAATCTTTGCATGTGAGGTGATGGGTTATAAACTTATAAGCTAATCATGCAAACATGTTATTAATTAAACAATTCAAGCAAGCATTCATAAAGCGTTAAATATGCATTTTATACCCCATCCTAATCTTAGGATTCTACGAGTCTTCACATCTTCTCGTCTTTCTTATTCGGGCTCCCACTAGCTCTTGGACTTCCTCCAAGACCGTCATTGTGCTCGATTTTCCATCCTTCTCGTCTTTGAGTAATAATTACAATTAATACTCGGTTCGTAGACCGGATAAAAAATAATTACACTTTATGGGCTCGAATAAAAGAATAATTACACGCTAACACTAACGGTATGCAAACCGTGAAAGCGATAAAATCTAATGGGCTACTAATGCATCATACATCTCATCACATCATCCAACATGTTATCACACAAACATGTTATCAAATAATATGCAATAATTCCGGTTTTAATTTTGCCAAGTTGCTTGGTCGGGTTTATCGAAACTAGACCTTTTCGAAAAACGGTTTATCGAAACCGATCAAATTTAAAAGTTTTCAAAATATTGGATCGCGGGTTCATGCCACGGTCAAAATCAACGTGCACGAACCAAGTCGGGCCAAGCCAATGGGACGAAGCCCATTGGGCCGAGCCCAACACCACGGCTCGGTTTGGGCCTTGGAAGGCCCAAGCCGAGCTTGCCTCCACTCTCGTCCTCGGCCAAGAGTGGGGACGGCCCCGGTCACCGCCGGCCTCCCCGGCCTCCGATGACCTCCGTCTGGTACCTCCGATCCGGCTCCCCGAGAGTCTCTTCTCGGACCCGACAAATCCAATAATTTCCGAAAAATTCCAAATTCAATATATTTTAAAAAATAACATATTTCATGCAAATATCCCAAAAAGCATTAACATCATGTTATCAAGAATTATGGCATTTATATCATTACAAAACCGAAATAACAAACAAGGATCTCGGAGTGGTAGACCGCCTCTGATACTACTATTGGGTTCCGGGGCATCCTAATTACGTTCATGGCAGCGGAAGCAACCTATAAACCGCCCTAACCTGCGCAAGATCGACTACCAAGTTAGATCCTTAGAAATCGAGTTTTCGGATTTTACCAGAATCTGCCCGGCAGAAAACCGAGACTTTGAAGCTCCATATCTCGAGGTACAGATCTCCAATTACTTAGGTTCTTTTTTGAGATTAAACCTCCACCAATTATCTACATTTTTTGTGTGTTGCTCCAAACCCAGTTAGGACGAGAAGACCTCCGTCTGGAGCAAAACATTTTTCCCATCTCGCTGGACAGACTCTGCGGACCAGTCTGCTTCTCGGCCTTGTACCTCCCACACCAGCGCTCTTTTGGAAAATAACTATTTCACAAATGTTGTAGCCCTTTGACTTATCTTTCTAAGGTCGCCAGTTTCAAGTCGATCAAAGATCGGACGATTCGGCTATGGCTCACTCAATGTGGGTCGCCGGAACTGGACAATCTGGACAGTTTCTCCATTTTGCTTTGGGTCTTTGTTGAATCGTTAAAGAAGAACTTTCAGATCTTCTTCTCTAGAGCAAGTCCACACCAAGGGGATGATCTTGAAGATCCTTCACCTAATTGCCTACTAGAACAATTAAATGAAGAACAAGAGAGCAAAGAAAGGAGAGAGACCTTGTGAGAGTTGTAGGATTGATGAGAGTGTTGTGTCTTGAATCCCATTTGATATTTCTCTACTTCATCAATCTCATGAGCATGGGTCAAAAGGTGATTGGTATGGGCTTAAAGATGCTTTAACCCATACCCTTTAAATCACTCACCGCTTATTCCACAATCACCAACTAAGCATGGTGTTGTGTGGCCCCCACACATGGACCCACCATGTGGGCCGGCCAAGAGGGCTTTTTGGGCCCTTAATGGGCCCTTGTTTGGGCCGGCCATGAGACCTCATGGGCCGAGCCCAATGGGCTCGCCCGTGTGGTCTCTTGCCGTGCCCAAAAGTCGCCTGACCCTTTTTGTCGTTACTTATCAAACAAAGTCTGACGCGACATCGACGAAAAAACTCAGTTTTCTCGATTCGCTAATTATTCTCTCAAACCGAACCCATGGCACAAATCCTCCAGTTTTGTCCATGTATTGCTCCTCAAGAAACGTTAAGGTTTCCTTGTCTCAAGTTATCCGTCTTGAATGTGTGTGACCCTCTAGGCTCATGCCACCGTTGGCAGATCGGCGCAAAAGATCGCTCTTGCCCGATCCATCATAAGTGGTCTCTAGTAAGACGTTATGATTACCCAAGGTGCATGATGATCGATGATTCGACTTAACCTTGTTCGTACAAGTCACTATCCTATTATCTCTAGATATCCCGATTGATCACAAGGCATAGAGTCGTCACCCTTGTTTAATCAATCATTGTTACTTGATATTTGAGATGGCTGAGAACTGATAACCCGTATCACCGGCATGACCATGCTCTTATTCTCAGTCATTCTCGATCACAAACACTCATCGGTCTAAGGATGTCGTGACAAGCTATCGCATTTGAATATGTTCATGGCTTAATCTATGAAAACACTATTCAAAGCGGGTCGTTCGGTATTAATTACCTCATGATATCTATGATATGATTCCGGGATCCCTCATCCCTATGACAAGTAGAACTACGTCATTAAGAACCATCGTCATGCTGGTCGCTTCTAAGGAAGCATATTTTGACCAGGGACTCGTTAAGTGTGATCCGTACAGATTTATGGTTCTACTACTTTAGTGGTCATAAATCAGATCATGCTTAACGTATTACTTCAACACATTAGTAATACAAAGCCGTTTTATATATATATTACAAAGGATGATAATGTACATAGACGTTTACAGGCTAATAGCAATTGGACTAGGGCACAAATACTATCACGATCTGCTACATACTTGCAAATAGGGAACCTCGACGCAAACTTGATCCTAAGAGCGACGTAGGCATCTTCCTCAGATACTCCAGAAATAGTCGGGCTTTTCGTGTATTCAACAAACGCACACGGACTATCATGGAATCCATCAATGTCGTGATCGATGACAGTAACGATGTCACGCCCCAAATTCGGTAGAGACCGAGCCCGGAACGCGAACGAGGAATCAGTGTCCGAAACAACTGAAACAGTAATAGTAACCAAATAAAAAGAACACAAATACAATGAACCGCGAATTTTATAACTGCTCAAAAGAATATACAACACGAGTCAGAGACTCTGAGTATGATCAAGAAACAACAAAACGTCGACACTAAATTGTACGTCAACTAACACGCCCAAAACAACCCGGACTCTCCAGCTCCTCCAGCTTCGAGATATCCTCCTATCCACAATCACGATCCTCACCTGTCTGCAGGAAAAGTAGCAGGGGGTGAGCATTTACGCTCACCGCAACGGATACCCGACTGACAACGGCATACAAGTAATTGACAGGGTGATACATAAGCACAGTTCGAAAAAGATCAATAGTAAAACTCAACCATTATCCAAACCTTTCGTCTCATTCTCAATACTCAAATCATCACACAATCAACCAAGCAACATCAATCAAACAAACCTTTCACTCAAGGAAAGGCAACAATCCGGGTACTTCGTCGAGTCCATCTTGCCAAACACGCACGGTGTTGGACAAGGTCTACACGACCAGGTGATGCAACCTATAACACGCCAGTTTACAGTCGCAAGCTGTCTAGGCCTGGTCTGCCTCCCACTTTTCGATAGCTAGTCGTAGGCGTGAAACCTCTTCGCGGCCGCCAGTTTACAGTGGCTAGCTGTCTGGGCCTGGTCTGCCCCCCACTTCTTCGATTGCTAATCGAAAGGCGTGGACGCCTCTTCGCGGCATGGATGGAGAAGCGCGGTAAGAGCGCAAATCTACCCCACCCGAACGGAGATCACGGACGTATCTTTCCCACCTGGGCGTCAACCAGCAACAAACACAAACCACCACGCACACTGGGCTCCCGCCCGTAACCAACATCCACACACACTGGGCTCCCGCCTGTAACCATCATCCACAAAACATTTCAACCACAGGAGAGAAATAATCAACTCAAGTCATTTCGATTTACATGTTAAGGCACAACATTTTCAACACATCAGATCGCATTTACCATTTACTCACAATACAGTTCAACCATAGTGAAGAATATACTCAACTCAAATCATTTCAATTTACATGTTAAGGCACGACATCTTCAAACACGTCAAATCACAATTTACCATTACTCACAATTGAACAAGCATAACACATTCAAACCAAACGCAACGAGTAAAGCGGTAACACCCCCAACAAAGCATACAACGGAATGGCACGTCGCTGTAGTATAATCAACCTATAGACACAACCAGGTGCCCACATGCAATTCTACACATACATATACTAAGAACACAAAAGGTGCCCACATGCAATTACTAGTAACTTTCCCAAGTCATGTACGGATATACGGCTACTTTTCCCTACCTCGATAATTATCCAACGTTAGCTCCAAGTCTCTCGCGACACCACGTCTAAATCCTTCCCTTTCCACGAGCGATGGAAGAATCTAATAACGACAAACGCACAAACTTTAGCAATTGATCGAAGTCCGATTCTAACGAAACTAACGCCCAAGTACACCCCAATGAGTCCCGATCACTCCAATACTTCCTAATTACACCGAGTTGCCAAAAAGGACCCGGAACGACCCAATTCGCACACTTTCCCGAATCTGCCCGGAAACGCTAAAATGACCTCGGGACCCCGAAAAATTCCATTTTCGCATCAACAAATCATAATTATATTCAAGGGGTCCAACGCAATCGACGGAACCAAATTCCGACGCCCGAGCGACTCAATCCCGTCATTAAGGTTCCTCAAATAATAAATAATCTTTTCCCACAATTCAATTCCAACAATTCTCAAATTTATTCTACGCGCATAATTAAATTCGAGATCACCAATAAAATTGACGGAATTACGTTCCGACTTCCGGGGGATTTAATCTCGACTTTAAAGTTTAGCGAAACAAACACATTTTAGCCAAATTAATTCCAATTTCTTCCAAAGTCACGAATTAGTGTTCTAGGGATTTTCCGGGATTGCATAACACGTAAAAACCCGAACTCCGGGCATGCGGGCCCCACCTCCGGTGACCGGCCGGAGCTCCGGCGAGCTCCCGGTCACCGGACAAACCTCCCGTTTGTCTCAAAACGCTCCAAATTACCCCCTTAACACTAATCCAACCTCAATCAATCCATATTCCACAACTCCATAAATCCAAACTCAAGGAAATGAGAATCCAAAACATACCTCTTGTAGCCCACGACGAGGAGAACCCGAATACGCAAAAATCAAGACGTTTGGACGGTCGGAACGTCGGGAAATCGCCACAATCTTTTCTCTTCTTCTTCCTTCTTTCTTCTTTCTCTTTCTCTTTCTCTTTCTCTTTCTCTTTCCTTGTGTTCTGCCGAGAATCAACTCCCTCCCCCTCTCTTATAACTTAAATATAATTATTTAAACATTAAACTAATAAAATAAACCTATTTTCCATTTTCTTTTAAATCTAAATTAAAACAATTAATTTTTTTTAATCACTCAAAAGTCTCCCCCCCTCTAGATACATGACAAGTGTAAAGTAGAGGGGTCCCACAAGCCACTTTTGTCATTTCGGACCCGAAATCGTCCGAAACGGACACGTTTTTCGAAATCGTCGGAACCGTGATGTTTCGCTAAATTTTAGCTTCCATATGAACCTAATATCCATAATATTACAATTCCAACTTAAAATGGCTCAAATAGTAGTCCTCGGTGACTCTCGGGTCAAAATTTGGTCAAATCGCGAATTATTAAATTTTCATCCATTTTTCACAAAATTGACCCAAATTGACCCAAATTGACCGGGAGCGGTCCTTACAAACGAGCAACCTAGTGACGAGGACGAAGAAGTCCTAAATCTCTCAGGAGAAGTCAGACCAAAAGTCAGAGGAGGAGTCAGACCAGAAGTCAAAGACGATGAGCGCAACAAAGAGTCTGAAGACAAAAGCCCAATCATCCCGGATAAAGGGGCATCTCCTATAAGGCAAAGAGCTCCATCAAGAAGAATTCAGAAGGATCATCCACCCCAGGATGTGATTGGAGACATTAATGAGGGAGTGCGGACTCGACAAAAGGCATCTCTTGACAACAACGAGATAATAGGTAACGTTTGCTTTATTTCCAAAATTGAGCCAAAGAATATACAAGAGGCCATCAATGATGAGTACTGGGTCTGCGCCATGCAAGAAGAATTGGTCCAATTCGCAAGGAATGAAGTCTGGGAACTAGTACCCAAGCTTGACAATGTCAATGTCATCGGGACAAAGTGGATATTCAAAAACAAGTCTGACGAGCAAGGAAACATCACTCGAAATAAAGCAAGACTGGTGGTTCAAGGGTACACACAAGTAGAAGGAGTCGACTTCGAAGAAACTTTTGCTCCGGTAGCCAGACTGGAAGCCATACGACTTCTTCTCGGCATCGCATGTCATCTGCGTTACAAACTCTATCAAATGGATGTAAAGAGTGCCTTCCTTAATGGAAATCTCAACGAAGAAGTCTATGTGGCTCAACCAAAGGGATTTGAAGACCATGACTCTCCGCACCATGTCTACAAGCTAAAGAAAGCCCTCTACGGACTCAAACAAGCTCCACGAGCATGGTATGAACGTCTTACCCAATTCCTTGTACATAATGGCTATATTCGAGGGGGAGTAGACAAAACTCTCTTTGTGAAGAAGGAAGGAAGGGACATCATGATTGCTCAAATATATGTCAACGACATTGAATTCGGAGGGAAGTCAGACAAGATGGTGGAACGTTTCGTCTAACATATGCAGTCTGAATTTGAGATGAGTATGGTCGGTGAGCTCACATACTTCCTAGGCTTCCAGATCAAGCAGATGTCAGATGGAATATTTATCTCCCAAAGCAAATACGCAAAGAACATTGTCAAGAAGTTCGGGTTAGAAAAGGCCTCACACAAGAGAACTCCTATTGCCACACATGACAAATGCACATAGGACGAGATGGGAGAATCAGTTGATCAAAGTCTTTATCGAAGCATAATAGGAAGCATCCTCTATCTAACAGCAAGTCGACCCGACATCGCTTACTCCGTGGGAGTCTGTGCTCGATACCAAGCCAATCCAAAAGTCAGTCACTTGGCTCATGCAAAGAGGATCATAAGGTACATCTCGGGAACCTCTGAATTGGGTTTGCTATATTCCTTTGATACCTCTCCTACTCTTGTTGGATATTGTGATGCTGACTGGGCGGGAAGCACACCAGATCGAAGAAGTACCTCTGGAGGTTGTTTCTACCTGGGGAACAATCTTGTATCATGGTTTAGCAAAAAGCAAAATTGTATTGCTTTGTCTACTGCTGAGTCCGAATATATTGCAGCCGGAAGTAGCTGTACTCAGCTTCTTTAGATGAAACAAATGTTGGCAGAGTATTGAGTCAAGCAAGAAGTCATGACTTTGTTCTGTGACAACATCAGTGCTATCAATATCTCGAAAAACCCAGTGCAACATAGCAAGACAAAGCATATTGATATCAGGCACCACTTTATTCGAGAACTTGTAGAAGACAAGAAGATAAAACTCGAGTATTTACCCACAGAGAAACAAGTCGCTGACATCTTTACCAAAGCATTAGATGCTAACAGGTTTGAAAGTCAGAGGTCATCCCTTGGACTTTGCTGTCTGGAATAACCAGAAGTCAAGAAAGAAGAGGGAGAGCTTTTGAGTGAATTTTTACGCTCTCTCTATCTGGACCAGCCAGGGTCCACAAAATCTAGCCGGGCCCAAATTCAATTATCAGAAGCCCAGGTGGAAGTATTTGTTTAAAAATGCAAAAAGGGGAATGATTGAAAAACTGACGACAATCCAATCAGCTCTCAACCCCCTTCAACTTCCGCAGAAAAAGCCTGCACAATCCTCTCCATCTTCCCAAAACTAGGGCACCTAGAGAAGGCTACAACAAATCTGCAACTGTGAGATTTTGCTCTTCTTTTCAAAACCAAAACCGATCGAGCAAATGGTTGGAACAAGAAGCGGGTGCATACCATCTGCTTCCAAATTACGAGCAAAGATGCGGGTAAAGATGATCGCTCAAAAACTGTCAGCCTTCAAATCCTCGACAAACAAGCATGGAGTAAGAATTCGAGGGGGAAAAATCGCAGGGGAAAGTTCGGCAGCACCTCAAGAAGTAACAATCTCACCTCTGACTATCACACCAGTAGAAACAACTCCCGTCGTTGAGAAGGACGACACTTTCACCGAATCGGCGAACCTAGAAGAGGAGGTCTCTTTCTCTACTCCGACCCAGACACAAGGGACATCTGTTATCCTCTCTGAAGAAAACACTGTAGATGAAAGCCTGCCTGTAAAAGGTTTAGATACCCTTGTTCCTGAGACCCACGGCACTAGCACCAAGGTCCAATCCAGCCCCTCTAAGTCGACACCAGCACCAGATAAATCCCCTCTAAACGAGGACCTGCAGAAAGAAGGAAGTTCCCATGTCGCCCTGGACAGAAATTCAGGGCTTAATGAAGATCAGGAAGCTATTCCAGAAGTCACTCGACCTATAGAGGAACCTGTTAAAATCGAAGAGATAGTTGACACTAAGACCATGGAGAAAGAAGAAGCTGTGCCCAAAAGGCTTGAGAGAAGGAAGCTACCAACAAGAAGGTTGGTCGATGAAGAAGAAGAACCCCAAGTACAAAGGAGATTGACACCAAAGAGGAAAACCACAGAGAAAGGAGGAGCATCTGCTTCTAAACAGCCAAAGAAGTCTAGAAGTAAGTCACTAACTTCTGCAGCAACATCTGCTCCAGAAGAAGAGGAATCTGAAGAAGAAGACACCCAGATTGTGCTACCGAGGGTCAAAAAGGCAATGGGATAAATGGAAGTATGTATACCAGCGCAAGATCTATCCAGAAAGAGAGCTTACCACAAAGGCGCAGGGGATAAACTCGATCGTAGAACTTCTCCGAAGAGCAGGCCTGACCAACACAATCATAAACATCGGGCCATTCTATCCAGCATTGGTCAAAGAGTTTATTGTCAACCTATCAAGCGAGTTTGATGATCCAGAAGACGTTGAATACAGAAAGGTGTTCGTTCGGGGAGAATGCTTCGAAATATCTGCCTCAACCATCAATACCTATCTTGGCAGAGAAGACCTAGAAGTCACTCCAGAAGTCCTGCACTTGAACAAAGTGGCAGTCGAGATCACTGGAGGACGAAAGAAGGTCTGGCGTGTCAAAGACACCATTGCGGCTACTGAGCTTACTACCAAATACTCAATTCTCTACCGCATTGGCCTGGCAAATTGGGCGCCTTCTACACACGGGTTAAGCATCAAAACCGAATTGGCTAAACTCATATACCAAATAGGTACACAATCTTCTCTTGATTTTGGCTCATATGTTATTGAACATCTAGTCAAGCATGCCAAATCATGCGCTGTCAAACTTTCTATCGGGTTTCCTTCATTGATCACCAGTCTCCTTCTCCAACAATGTCCTCACATTGTTCGAGAGACGGCTGTTCCGGGTAAGAAGCCACTGCCCCTTGCTATCTCCCTCAAGAACTTCGAAGGCAAGCATTTGAAGGACCTCGCACCTCCTATGGCCAAAGCATCAGGAGCTGGTTCAAGCTCTTGACCTTCAGGACCACTTGGCACTAGGATGGAGGAAGAATTGGTGGAGATGATCGATGATCTGGAGAAGTCAATTGCGATGCTATCAACCCGCAAAGTCGCATGTGAAGTTCTTCTCGATGACCTCCGCTCTGCTCCTGCTGCTGAAGATGATGTTGATGACTCCACTTCGTTCTAAGTATCTCTCTGAATTTACTATGATAACCTTGTTCCAAACACACACTCTTAAATCCTCGGGGTATGTCCGAGTTACTTTTCTGCACACTATGACACTTGTTTTATTTTGGTATATTTTGCGTTTAAGTATTCATAACCTTGCGTTTAAGCCGCTCCAGAAGATAAACCAGAAGCCGCACAAGAAGTCGCATCAGAAGTCACATAACTTGATGTGTGCGTTACTGCCTCAAGGTGACGATGTGCCTGAAATGTGTTTTAAGTCACATCACTTAATGTGCGTAACTGCCACAAGATAAATCACTTGCTGTGCGTAACTGCCACAAGGTGACGATGTGCTTAAAAAGGTGTTTGCCTAAAAAATTGCCAAAAGGGGAGATTGTTGCTACGTTTAAGTGTTCGCATGATTTTTTAGCGCAAATGTAAGAAGTCGTGCAACATGTTACATGACATGTTGAGCGACTTGTTACGTTCCAGATTAGGAGAGATCTGAAGCTTTCCTATTTCGATGAAGCTTGGAGCGAAAGAAGAAAGACACCACGAAGGCTTGGAGCGCAAGAGAGTGACGTCGACAAGTCAGGCGACTTCCAGCTGGCAGTTACACGTCAGCAATAGGCGGCAACTCTACTTGTCTGATTTATTCAGGAAGTCTGAAACTTCCTGTTCCTGATTCGAGAAGGATTAGGAATGTGAGCTACTATAAATAGCCTTGTGCTTCCCATTAGCAGTCAAACACGCACGGTGTTGGACAAGGTCTACACGACCAGGTGATGCAACCTATAACACGCCAGTTTACAGTCGCAAGCTGTCTGGGCCTGGTCTGCCTCCCACTTTTCGATAGCTAGTCGTAGGCGTGAAACCTCTTCGCGGCCGCCAGTTTACAGTGGCTAGCTGTCTGGGCCTGGTCTGCCCCCCACTTCTTCGATTGCTAATCGAAAGGCGTGGACGCCTCTTCGCGGCATGGATGGAGAAGCGCGGTAAGAGCGCAAATCTACCCCACCCGAACGGAGATCACGGACGTATCTTTCCCACCTGGGCGTCAACCAGCAACAAACACAAACCACCACGCACACTGGGCTCCCGCCCGTAACCAACATCCACACTCACTGGGCTCCCGCCCGTAACCATCATCCACAAAACATTTCAACCACAGGAGAGAAATAATCAACTCAAGTCATTTCGATTTACATGTTAAGGCACAACATTTTCAACACATCAGATCGCATTTACCATTTACTCACAATACAGTTCAACCATAGTGAAGAATATACTCAACTCAAATCATTTCAATTTACATGTTAACGCACGACATCTTCAAACACGTCAAATCACAATTTACCATTACTCACAATTGAACAAGCATAACACATTCAAACCAAACGCAACGAGTAAAGCGGTAACACCCCCAACAAAGCATAC
Source organism: Geranium rotundifolium (assembly GCA_963920655.1). NCBI lineage: Eukaryota > Viridiplantae > Streptophyta > Magnoliopsida > Geraniales > Geraniaceae > Geranium > Geranium rotundifolium. The sequence goes on from OY987312.1 coordinate 25,619,386, forward strand.
AGCGGAATGGCACGTCGCTGTAGTATAATCAACCTATAGACACAACCAGGTGCCCACATGCAATTCTACACATACATATACTAAGAACACAAAAGGTGCCCACATGCAATTACTAGTAACTTTCCCAAGTCATGTACGGATATACGGCTACTTTTCCCTACCTCGATAATTATCCAACGTTAGCTCCAAGTCTCTCGCGACACCACGTCTAAATCCTTCCCTTTCCACGAGCGATGGAAGAATCTAATAACGACAAACGCACAAACTTTAGCAATTGATCGAAGTCCGATTCTAACGAAACTAACGCCCAAGTACACCCCAATGAGTCCCGATCACTCCAATACTTCCTAATTACACCGAGTTGCCAAAAAGGACCCGGAACGACCCAATTCGCACACTTTCCCGAATCTGCCCGGAAACGCTAAAATGACCTCGGGACCCCGAAAAATTCCATTTTCGCATCAACAAATCATAATTATATTCAAGGGGTCCAACGCAATCGACGGAACCAAATTCCGACGCCCGAGCGACTCAATCCCGTCATTAAGGTTCCTCAAATAATAAATAATCTTTTCCCACAATTCAATTCCAACAATTCTCAAATTTATTCTACGCGCATAATTAAATTCGAGATCACCAATAAAATTGACGGAATTACGTTCCGACTTCCGGGGGATTTAATCTCGACTTTAAAGTTTAGCGAAACAAACACATTTTAGCCAAATTAATTCCAATTTCTTCCAAAGTCACGAATTAGTGTTCTAGGGATTTTCCGGGATTGCATAACACGTAAAAACCCGAACTCCGGGCACGCGGGCCCCACCTCCGGTGACCGGCCGGAGCTCCGGCGAGCTCCCGGTCACCGGACAAACCTCCCGTTTGTCTCAAAACGCTCCAAATTACCCCCTTAACACTAATCCAACCTCAATCAATCCATATTCCACAACTCCATAAATCCAAACTCAAGGAAATGAGAATCCAAAACATACCTCTTGTAGCCCACGAAGAGGAGAACCCGAATACGCAAAAATCAAGACGTTTGGACGGTCGGAACGTCGGGAAATCGCCACAATCTTTTCTCTTCTTCTTCCTTCTTTCTTCTTTCTCTTTCTCTTTCTCTTTCTCTTTCTCTTTCCTTGTGTTCTGCCGAGAATCAACTCCCTCCCCCTCTCTTATAACTTAAATATAATTATTTAAACATTAAACTAATAAAATAAACCTATTTTCCATTTTCTTTTAAATCTAAATTAAAACAATTAATTTTTTTTAATCACTCAAAAGTCTCCCCCCCTCTAGATACATGACAAGTGTAAAGTAGAGGGGTCCCACAAGCCACTTTTGTCATTTCGGACCCGAAATCGTCCGAAACGGACACGTTTTTCGAAACCGTCGGAACCGTGATGTTTCGCTAAATTTTAGCTTCCATATGAACCTAATATCCATAATATTACAATTCCAACTTAAAATGGCTCAAATAGTAGTCCTCGGTGACTCTCGGGTCAAAATTTGGTCAAATCGCGAATTATTAAATTTTCATCTATTTTTCACAAAATTGACCCAAATTGACCCAAATTGACCGGGAGCGGTCCTTACAACCTTCCCTCCTTAAAGAATTTCGTCCGCGAAATTAAAACGTACCTCAAGAGTTGAATAGGTCTGGGTACTTCGTGCTAATCTCGTCCTCGCGTTCCCATGTCGACTCAGCTCCGTGATGCTGCCAAAGTACACGTACTAGCCGGATAGTCTTGCCACGCAAGACTTGCTCCCGTGAATCTACAATCAGCACCGGCTTCTCATCGTATGAGACATCATCAGCAACCTCAACATCCGCCCACTCAATGACGTGAGAGGGGTCTGCGTGATACTTCCGCAGTTGGGAAACGTGGAAGACGTTATGCACATTTCCAAGCTGCGGTGGCAGAGCCAGACGGTAAGCAACTGCTCCGACTCTGCCTAACACCTCGAATGGCCCAATGTAGCGCGGGGCTAGCTTGCCTCCGCCGCGGCTAAACCGTATCAGTCCCTTCTTCGGACTCACCCTGAGAAATACGTGGTCACCAACTGCGAACTCAAGAGGTCGGCGCCGTCTGTCAGCATAACTCTTCTGCCGACTCTGTGCGGTCTTCAACCGCTCACGTATCAGTGCGACCTTCTCAGTCGTCTCTCGAACAAGTTCGGGACCGATCAAACTCTTGTCCCCCACTTCTGCCCAACACACGGGCGATCTACACGGCCTCCCATACAATGCTTCAAAAGGCGCCATCCCAATACTGGACTGGAAGCTATTGTTGTAGGCGAACTCGACCAACGGTAGATGGTCTTCCCACGAGCCTCTGAAATCTAATACGCATGCACGCAACATGTCCTCTAAAATCTGGATAGTGCGCTCTGACTGGCCGTCTGTCTGAGGGTGGTATGCTGTACTCAGTAGGACCTCAGTACCCAAAGCCGTCTGAAGACTCGGCCAGAACCTGGAAGTGAATCGAGGATCCCTATCAGACACTATCGATACGGGAACTCCGTGGAGACGGACGATCTCACGGATGTATAGGGTGCTCAACACGTCGACTGAGTCAGTCATCCTCATGGGCAGGAAATGGGCCGACTTCGTCAACCGATCGACCACTACCCATACTGCATCACGCCCCTTCGGCGATCTCGGTAAACCACTCACGAAATCCATCGTGACGTGCTCCCACTTCCACTGAGCAATGGGCAGGGGCTGCAACAAACCAGAGGGACGCTGATGCTCGGCCTTCACCTGCTGACAGGTAAGGCATCTCGATACGTACTCCGCGACCGCTCTCCGCATTCCGCTCCACCAGAAATAACGTCTGATGTCGCGGTACATCTTAGTGCCACCAGGGTGCACCGTAAGACGCGAATGATGTGACTCTCGTAGCACGTCGTCTCTACAGCTACGTGGCACAAACAACCCTCCTCGGTACCGCAAACCCCAATCTGCACTCTGCTCCCAACCCTCTGCGTCAATGCCGTCAGCAACCCTCGCCCGGATCGCCGTTGCTTCGGCATCCTCACACTGCGCCTCCAAAACTCGGGCAAGTAGTGTGGGCCGCGCCACCAACGAGCACATAGATACCCGATCTGTTACCTCCTCTAGCTCAAGCCCAAACGTGCCAAGCTCTCCCATCATGTCCCACTCCCGAACTGCTATGCTAGCAAGGCAATGGATCGACTTCCTACTCAGGGCGTCGGCGACCACGTTCGCCTTGCCCGGGTGATAGAGTAGCTCAAAGTCGTAATCATCAAGTAGCTCCATCCATCGCCGCTGGCGCATATTCAGGTCTTTCTGGGTAAAGATATATCTGAGACACTTATGGTCCGAGAAAACCTGAAATCCCTTACCGTACAGATAATAGCGCCAGATCTTCAGTGCGAACACGACTGCTGCCAACTCCAAGTCGTGTGTAGGATAGTTGCGCTCGTGCGTCTTCAGCTGCCTGGAGCCATAAGCAACTACCCTACCTGTCTGCATCAATACACAGCCTAGTCCCTCACCGGACGCGTCGCAATAAATCTCATAGCCAATTCTGCGTTCTGGCACTATCAACACTGGAGCGGTAGTCAGGCGAGCCTTCAGCTCTGTAAATGAACGCTCACAGTCCTCAGTCCACGCAAACTTGACTCCCTTGCGCGTAAGGAAAGTCAAAGGCGCGGCTAGGCGCGCAAAGTCCTGTACGAACCGTCGATAATAACCCGCCAAACCCAAGAAGCTACGAATCTCGAAGACGTTCGTGGGCTGCGCCCACTTCGAGACCGCGTCGACCTTCGCCGGATCGACCAGTATGCCGTCGGCCGAAACGACATGTCCGAGGAACTTCACCTCGGCGAGCCAAAACTCGCACTTCTCCAGGTTGGCATACAACTGATGCGTGCGCAGTAAAGTCAAGACAGCCCTCAAATGCACCACGTGCGCTTCCTCACTCTGAGAGTAGACCAGGATGTCGTCTACGAAAACCACTACAAACTGATCTAAGAACGGCCGGAATATGCGGTTCATCAGATCCATGAACGCTGCAGGCGCGTTTGTCAACCCGAAGGGCATTACTAGGAACTCGTAATGCCCATACCGCGTCCGAAACGCGGTCTTTGCGACGTCCTCCTCCCGGACTCGCAACTGGTGGTATCCCGAACGTAGATCGATCTTCGAAAAGCACGTCGACCCTCTCAACTGGTCGAATAGATCGTCGATTCTCGGCATCGGGTACCGGTTCTTCACCGTGACCCGGTTCAGTTTCCGGAAATCTATGCACATCCTCAGCGCTCCACCCTTCTTCTTCACGAAGAGTGCTGGCGCTCCCCGCGGTGATGTGCTCGGACGTATAAACCCCTTTTTTCGGAGTTCTTCGAGCTGAGTCTTCAGCTCGGTCAGTTCTGCTGGCGCGAATCTGTAAGGCGCTACTGATATCGGCGCCGTCCCCGGCATCAGGTCGATCCTGAATTCTACCTCGCGAACTGGCGGCAACCCACTCAACTCCTCGGGAAAGACCTCTGGAAACTCGCATACTACTCGCGGTAACTCTCGGCTCTGCACGATCGACACCTCATCAACGGTGTATAATGCCGATAGGAGAATTCCGCTCTTGCTGCCCAGCGAACACGAAACGGTCGTGCTGCCTGCTGACACTGTCACCCGTCGCCGATAACAGTCGATGTACGCACGGTACCTCGCAAGCCAATCCATGCCTAAGATCACGTCGAAGGCAGTCATACCCAGCACGATTAGGTCACAAAGGAAAGAAAGGTCTGCTACTCTAACTTCGCAGGCTCGGCACACTCTAGTCAACACAACCTCACCTCCGACTGGTGTGTCAAGGCACAGAGGTGGACTCAACGGCTCACTGCTTAGCCCCAGCATCTCAGCACAAGCAGCAGAAATAAAGGAATGCGATGCGCCCGTATCGAACAGAAATGACGCCCAAGAGTTATACAACAGTAACGTACCGTGAGCGACTGAAGGGTCTGGGGACGGTCCTGCAGCACGTGAGTCGCCGACAGCATACACTCTGCCTTGCGGCGCCTGCGCTCCCTGTCTCGGAGCTGACGCGCCAGACGCCGGCTGTGCGGACCTCAACTGCTGCCTCGGAACTGGTGCGCTCGTAGATGGCTGCGAAAATCTCAACGGCTGGGCCTGACGCTGGCGAGCCTGCGGCGACTGTGCCGTGTGCGACTGCTGCGGTCGCTGCACTGACGTTCCCCCACCTTGACCGGGGCATTCCCTAGCTATGTGTCCTGTCTGGCCACATAGGTAGCACCTAACCTCGCTGCCGCTCGGTCGACTCCCCTGACTGAACCGACTACTCGTCGCCGGTAGTGCTGCGGGTCCTCTATTGCGCGGGCAATCGCGCCTCATATGGCCTGGCTGCTGGCAGAGAAAACATACTGGCCTCTGGTCTGCAACGACGGGCCCCACTGATGCCACTGAACCCGACTGTCTCGGTCCGCTAAACTGAGACTGTGGTCTGAAAGACCCCACGATCCTCTGCCTCCTCGAGTCTCGGGACTCGGACAGACCTGCGACGCTGCTCGGTCGCGGTCTATTCTCACGGGCCCTCGCGGCCTCCCTAATACCTCGCTCTACGGCCACTGCCGTGTCGACCAGCTCAGAGTACACTCGAATCCTCAGGGCGAGGACTCGATCCAGAATCAAGGTCCTAAGTCCCCTCTCAAACCTCCTGCATCGGTGAGCCTCAGTCACCACCATCTCTGGTGCAAAGCGAGACAACGTCGTAAACCTAGCCTCGTACTCTGCCACCGACAAACCATCCTGTCGCAGTTCCAGGAACTGCTGCTGTCGCTCCTCCCTGGCAGACTCCGGAAAGTACTGCTCCAAGAAGACCGTCTCGAATACTCGGTAGTCACCCCCGACTCGGTCCTGCACGCGCCTCCACCAATGGTAGGCGTTGTCCTTCAGCTGATGAGCTGCAAAGGACACCCTGGTGTGCTCGTCCATGATCCCGGACGTGTCCAGGTTCCGCGTAATCTGATCCAGCCATCGCTCCGCCATATCAGGGTCTGGCTCCCCGTAGAATGAGGGTGTATCCAACCTCAGAAAATCCCTCAGCGCATGTGCCGTATGGCCCTCGGCCTGAACGGACCTCGCTGGAATAGTAGTAGCAGCAGTCGGCGGAGTCTGCGGGGCTGGCGATGCAGACTCTCTCTGCGCAATGATTGCCACTAAACTCTGCACTGTGCGGGTCAGCTCTCCTAGAATGGCCGCAGTAGGTGGGTCCGCAACTGGCGGAACGTTAGGCGGAACCACCGATGGTCCCGTGTCGTTCCTCCGATCCTCCCCAGCGGGAGCTGCCGGTCCACCCGTCGCCTCAACTGGCTCGACGGTGGGCGGTTGCGTCGGCAATCCGGCCGACCTACCTCTCCTAGGTCTAGGTGCCATGTCGTATGTATCTACTGCACAAATACACGTACACACTCAGTTCCAGAACTCACAACACAACGAGCACGCTCATTATACGGGCGTTCATATACTCTGGACACACATGTCTACAAACAACGTATTATCATACATATTTCACATGCTCGCAATCAACATATGCTCACACAATCACCACACATGGCATCACACAACCTACCACAGTCACAATCACCCCGCATACTTAGCTACATCTCGCATTTTAAAACTTATTCAACATGTAAGATTTTTTTTTTTGAACATGACTAGTAAGGTCAACATCAATTTCGAACCTGCCCATATTTTCAACAATTTCCCTTTTCAATCACAAAACCCCATTTTGATATCACGTCGTCACAACCCGGTCCAGGCGTCCCCGAACTAAGAGGTAACGATCGGACATCACTACCGTCACGTTCGACCCAGGGGCGCCCCTGAGTCAAGTCGCGACAGTGAAAATATCTCACGGAAAAATCACGCACGATTTCTGACCTTGCACAACCAACACACGACAGGAGCCTAATGGACTAACTCTACCCACCTAGTTGACGTACGGCCAGAGGTGTTAAACCTAACCTCTGATACCAAACTGTCACGCCCCAAATTCGGTAGAGACCGAGCCCGGAACGCGAACGAGGAATCAGTGTCCGAAACAACTGAAACAGTAATAGTAACCAAATAAAAAGAACACAAATACAATGAACCGCGAATTTTATAACTGCTCAAAAGAATATACAACACGAGTCAGAGACTCTGAGTATGATCAAGAAACAACAAAACGTCGACACTAAATTGTACGTCAACTAACACGCCCAAAACAACCCGGACTCTCCAGCTCCTCCAGCTTCGAGATATCCTCCTATCCACAATCACGATCCTCACCTGTCTGCAGGAAAAGTAGCAGGGGGTGAGCATTTACGCTCACCGCAACGGATACCCGACTGACAACGGCATACAAGTAATTGACAGGGTGATACATAAGCACAGTTCGAAAAAGATCAATAGTAAAACTCAACCATTATCCAAACCTTTCGTCTCATTCTCAATACTCAAATCATCACACAATCAACCAAGCAACATCAATCAAACAAACCTTTCACTCAAGGAAAGGCAACAATCCGGGTACTTCGTCGAGTCCATCTTGCCAAACACGCACGGTGTTGGACAAGGTCTACACGACCAGGTGATGCAACCTATAACACGCCAGTTTACAGTCGCAAGCTGTCTGGGCCTGGTCTGCCTCCCACTTTTCGATAGCTAGTCGTAGGCGTGAAACCTCTTCGCGGCCGCCAGTTTACAGTGGCTAGCTGTCTGGGCCTGGTCTGCCCCCCACTTCTTCGATTGCTAATCGAAAGGCGTGGACGCCTCTTCGCGGCATGGATGGAGAAGCGCGGTAAGAGCGCAAATCTACCCCACCCGAACGGAGATCAAGGACGTATCTTTCCCACCTGGGCGTCAACCAGCAACAAACACAAACCACCACGCACACTGGGCTCCCGCCCGTAACCAACATCCACACACACTGGGCTCCCGCCCGTAACCATCATCCACAAAACATTTCAACCACAGGAGAGAAATAATCAACTCAAGTCATTTCGATTTACATGTTAAGGCACAACATTTTCAACACATCAGATCGCATTTACCATTTACTCACAATACAGTTCAACCATAGTGAAGAATATACTCAACTCAAATCATTTCAATTTACATGTTAAGGCACGACATCTTCAAACACGTCAAATCACAATTTACCATTACTCACAATTGAACAAGCATAACACATTCAAACCAAACGCAACGAGTAAAGCGGTAACACCCCCAACAAAGCATACAGCGGAATGGCACGTCGCTGTAGTATAATCAACCTATAGACACAACCAGGTGCCCACATGCAATTCTACACATACATATACTAAGAACACAAAAGCTGCCCACATGCAATTACTAGTAACTTTCCCAAGTCATGTACGGATATACGGCTACTTTTCCCTACCTCGATAATTATCCAACGTTAGCTCCAAGTCTCTCGCGACACCACGTCTAAATCCTTCCCTTTCCACGAGCGATGGAAGAATCTAATAACGACAAACGCACAAACTTTAGCAATTGATCGAAGTCCGATTCTAACGAAACTAACGCCCAAGTACACCCCAATGAGTCCCGATCACTCCAATACTTCCTAATTACACCGAGTTGCCAAAAAGGACCCGGAACGACCCAATTCGCACACTTTCCCGAATCTGCCCGGAAACGCTAAAATGACCTCGGGACCCCGAAAAATTCCATTTTCGCATCAACAAATCATAATTATATTCAAGGGGTCCAACGCAATCGACGGAACCAAATTCCGACGCCCGAGCGACTCAATCCCGTCATTAAGGTTCCTCAAATAATAAATAATCTTTTCCCACAATTCAATTCCAACAATTCTCAAATTTATTCTACGCGCATAATTAAATTCGAGATCACCAATAAAATTGACGGAATTACGTTCCGACTTCCGGGGGATTTAATCTCGACTTTAAAGTTTAGCGAAACAAACACATTTTAGCCAAATTAATTCCAATTTCTTCCAAAGTCACGAATTAGTGTTCTAGGGATTTTCCGGGATTGCATAACACGTAAAAACCCGAACTCCGGGCATGCGGGCCCCACCTCCGGTGACCGGCCGGAGCTCCGGCGAGCTCCCGGTCACCGGACAAACCTCCCGTTTGTCTCAAAACGCTCCAAATTACCCCCTTAACACTAATCCAACCTCAATCAATCCATATTCCACAACTCCATAAATCCAAACTCAAGGAAATGAGAATCCAAAACATACCTCTTGTAGCCCACGACGAGGAGAACCCGAATACGCAAAAATCAAGACGTTTGGACGGTCGGAACGTCGGGAAATCGCCACAATCTTTTCTCTTCTTCTTCCTTCTTTCTTCTTTCTCTTTCTCTTTCTCTTTCTCTTTCACTTTCCTTGTGTTCTGCCGAGAATCAACTCCCTCCCCCTCTCTTATAACTTAAATATAATTATTTAAACATTAAACTAATAAAATAAACCTATTTTCCATTTTCTTTTAAATCTAAATTAAAACAATTAATTTTTTTTAATCACTCAAAAGTCTCCCCCCCTCTAGATACATGACAAGTGTAAAGTAGAGGGGTCCCACAAGCCACTTTTGTCATTTCGGACCCGAAATCGTCCGAAACGGACACGTTTTTCGAAATCGTCGGAACCGTGATGTTTCGCTAAATTTTAGCTTCCATATGAACCTAATATCCATAATATTACAATTCCAACTTAAAATGGCTCAAATAGTAGTCCTCGGTGACTCTCGGGTCAAAATTTGGTCAAATCGCGAATTATTAAATTTTCATCCATTTTTCACAAAATTGACCCAAATTGACCCAAATTGACCGGGAGCGGTCCTTACAAACGAGCAACCTAGTGACGAGGACGAAGAAGTCCTAAATCTCTCAGGAGAAGTCAGACCAAAAGTCAGAGGAGGAGTCAGACCAGAAGTCAAAGACGATGAGCGCAACAAAGAGTCTGAAGACAAAAGCCCAATCATCCCGGATAAAGGGGCATCTCCTATAAGGCAAAGAGCTCCATCAAGAAGAATTCAGAAGGATCATCCACCCCAGGATGTGATTGGAGACATTAATGAGGGAGTGCGGACTCGACAAAAGGCATCTCTTGACAACAACGAGATAATAGGTAACGTTTGCTTTATTTCCAAAATTGAGCCAAAGAATATACAAGAGGCCATCAATGATGAGTACTGGGTCTGCGCCATGCAAGAAGAATTGGTCCAATTCGCAAGGAATGAAGTCTGGGAACTAGTACCCAAGCTTGACAATGTCAATGTCATCGGGACAAAGTGGATATTCAAAAACAAGTCTGACGAGCAAGGAAACATCACTCGAAATAAAGCAAGACTGGTGGTTCAAGGGTACACACAAGTAGAAGGAGTCGACTTCGAAGAAACTTTTGCTCCGGTAGCCAGACTGGAAGCCATACGACTTCTTCTCGGCATCGCATGTCATCTGCGTTACAAACTCTATCAAATGGATGTAAAGAGTGCCTTCCTTAATGGAAATCTCAACGAAGAAGTCTATGTGGCTCAACCAAAGGGATTTGAAGACCATGACTCTCCGCACCATGTCTACAAGCTAAAGAAAGCCCTCTACGGACTCAAACAAGCTCCACGAGCATGGTATGAACGTCTTACCCAATTCCTTGTACATAATGGCTATATTCGAGGGGGAGTAGACAAAACTCTCTTTGTGAAGAAGGAAGGAAGGGACATCATGATTGCTCAAATATATGTCAACGACATTGAATTCGGAGGGAAGTCAGACAAGATGGTGGAACGTTTCGTCTAACATATGCAGTCTGAATTTGAGATGAGTATGGTCGGTGAGCTCACATACTTCCTAGGCTTCCAGATCAAGCAGATGTCAGATGGAATATTTATCTCCCAAAGCAAATACGCAAAGAACATTGTCAAGAAGTTCGGGTTAGAAAAGGCCTCACACAAGAGAACTCCTATTGCCACACATGACAAATGCACATAGGACGAGATGGGAGAATCAGTTGATCAAAGTCTTTATCGAAGCATAATAGGAAGCATCCTCTATCTAACAGCAAGTCGACCCGACATCGCTTACTCCGTGGGAGTCTGTGCTCGATACCAAGCCAATCCAAAAGTCAGTCACTTGGCTCATGCAAAGAGGATCATAAGGTACATCTCGGGAACCTCTGAATTGGGTTTGCTATATTCCTTTGATACCTCTCCTACTCTTGTTGGATATTGTGATGCTGACTGGGCGGGAAGCACACCAGATCGAAGAAGTACCTCTGGAGGTTGTTTCTACCTGGGGAACAATCTTGTATCATGGTTTAGCAAAAAGCAAAATTGTATTGCTTTGTCTACTGCTGAGTCCGAATATATTGCAGCCGGAAGTAGCTGTACTCAGCTTCTTTAGATGAAACAAATGTTGGCAGAGTATTGAGTCAAGCAAGAAGTCATGACTTTGTTCTGTGACAACATCAGTGCTATCAATATCTCGAAAAACCCAGTGCAACATAGCAAGACAAAGCATATTGATATCAGGCACCACTTTATTCGAGAACTTGTAGAAGACAAGAAGATAAAACTCGAGTATTTACCCACAGAGAAACAAGTCGCTGACATCTTTACCAAAGCATTAGATGCTAACAGGTTTGAAAGTCAGAGGTCATCCCTTGGACTTTGCTGTCTGGAATAACCAGAAGTCAAGAAAGAAGAGGGAGAGCTTTTGAGTGAATTTTTACGCTCTCTCTATCTGGACCAGCCAGGGTCCACAAAATCTAGCCGGGCCCAAATTCAATTATCAGAAGCCCAGGTGGAAGTATTTGTTTAAAAATGCAAAAAGGGGAATGATTGAAAAACTGACGACAATCCAATCAGCTCTCAACCCCCTTCAACTTCCGCAGAAAAAGCCTGCACAATCCTCTCCATCTTCCCAAAACTAGGGCACCTAGAGAAGGCTACAACAAATCTGCAACTGTGAGATTTTGCTCTTCTTTTCAAAACCAAAACCGATCGAGCAAATGGTTGGAACAAGAAGCGGGTGCATACCATCTGCTTCCAAATTACGAGCAAAGATGCGGGTAAAGATGATCGCTCAAAAACTGTCAGCCTTCAAATCCTCGACAAACAAGCATGGAGTAAGAATTCGAGGGGGAAAAATCGCAGGGGAAAGTTCGGCAGCACCTCAAGAAGTAACAATCTCACCTCTGACTATCACACCAGTAGAAACAACTCCCGTCGTTGAGAAGGACGACACTTTCACCGAATCGGCGAACCTAGAAGAGGAGGTCTCTTTCTCTACTCCGACCCAGACACAAGGGACATCTGTTATCCTCTCTGAAGAAAACACTGTAGATGAAAGCCTGCCTGTAAAAGGTTTAGATACCCTTGTTCCTGAGACCCACGGCACTAGCACCAAGGTCCAATCCAGCCCCTCTAAGTCGACACCAGCACCAGATAAATCCCCTCTAAACGAGGACCTGCAGAAAGAAGGAAGTTCCCATGTCGCCCTGGACAGAAATTCAGGGCTTAATGAAGATCAGGAAGCTATTCCAGAAGTCACTCGACCTATAGAGGAACCTGTTAAAATCGAAGAGATAGTTGACACTAAGACCATGGAGAAAGAAGAAGCTGTGCCCAAAAGGCTTGAGAGAAGGAAGCTACCAACAAGAAGGTTGGTCGATGAAGAAGAAGAACCCCAAGTACAAAGGAGATTGACACCAAAGAGGAAAACCACAGAGAAAGGAGGAGCATCTGCTTCTAAACAGCCAAAGAAGTCTAGAAGTAAGTCACTAACTTCTGCAGCAACATCTGCTCCAGAAGAAGAGGAATCTGAAGAAGAAGACACCCAGATTGTGCTACCGAGGGTCAAAAAGGCAATGGGATAAATGGAAGTATGTATACCAGCGCAAGATCTATCCAGAAAGAGAGCTTACCACAAAGGCGCAGGGGATAAACTCGATCGTAGAACTTCTCCGAAGAGCAGGCCTGACCAACACAATCATAAACATCGGGCCATTCTATCCAGCATTGGTCAAAGAGTTTATTGTCAACCTATCAAGCGAGTTTGATGATCCAGAAGACGTTGAATACAGAAAGGTGTTCGTTCGGGGAGAATGCTTCGAAATATCTGCCTCAACCATCAATACCTATCTTGGCAGAGAAGACCTAGAAGTCACTCCAGAAGTCCTGCACTTGAACAAAGTGGCAGTCGAGATCACTGGAGGACGAAAGAAGGTCTGGCGTGTCAAAGACACCATTGCGGCTACTGAGCTTACTACCAAATACTCAATTCTCTACCGCATTGGCCTGGCAAATTGGGCGCCTTCTACACACGGGTTAAGCATCAAAACCGAATTGGCTAAACTCATATACCAAATAGGTACACAATCTTCTCTTGATTTTGGCTCATATGTTATTGAACATCTAGTCAAGCATGCCAAATCATGCGCTGTCAAACTTTCTATCGGGTTTCCTTCATTGATCACCAGTCTCCTTCTCCAACAATGTCCTCACATTGTTCGAGAGACGGCTGTTCCGGGTAAGAAGCCACTGCCCCTTGCTATCTCCCTCAAGAACTTCGAAGGCAAGCATTTGAAGGACCTCGCACCTCCTATGGCCAAAGCATCAGGAGCTGGTTCAAGCTCTTGACCTTCAGGACCACTTGGCACTAGGATGGAGGAAGAATTGGTGGAGATGATCGATGATCTGGAGAAGTCAATTGCGATGCTATCAACCCGCAAAGTCGCATGTGAAGTTCTTCTCGATGACCTCCGCTCTGCTCCTGCTGCTGAAGATGATGTTGATGACTCCACTTCGTTCTAAGTATCTCTCTGAATTTACTATGATAACCTTGTTCCAAACACACACTCTTAAATCCTCGGGGTATGTCCGAGTTACTTTTCTGCACACTATGACACTTGTTTTATTTTGGTATATTTTGCGTTTAAGTATTCATAACCTTGCGTTTAAGCCGCTCCAGAAGATAAACCAGAAGCCGCACAAGAAGTCGCATCAGAAGTCACATAACTTGATGTGTGCGTTACTGCCTCAAGGTGACGATGTGCCTGAAATGTGTTTTAAGTCACATCACTTAATGTGCGTAACTGCCACAAGATAAATCACTTGCTGTGCGTAACTGCCACAAGGTGACGATGTGCTTAAAAAGGTGTTTGCCTAAAAAATTGCCAAAAGGGGAGATTGTTGCTACGTTTAAGTGTTCGCATGATTTTTTAGCGCAAATGTAAGAAGTCGTGCAACATGTTACATGACATGTTGAGCGACTTGTTACGTTCCAGATTAGGAGAGATCTGAAGCTTTCCTATTTCGATGAAGCTTGGAGCGAAAGAAGAAAGACGCCACGAAGGCTTGGAGCGCAAGAGAGTGACGTCGACAAGTCAGGCGACTTCCAGCTGGCAGTTACACGTCAGCAATAGGCGGCAACTCTACTTGTCTGATTTATTCAGGAAGTCTGAAACTTCCTGTTCCTGATTCGAGAAGGATTAGGAATGTGAGCTACTATAAATAGCCTTGTGCTTCCCATTAGCAGTCATCCGTTCTTGTTCTAACAATTGCAAGATTTCTCAGAGCTCTTAACCGTGCACCATTGGCGTGTTGAGAGTCTGATTAAGATTCGCTAGAACGGACTTTTGCTCCGATCAAACATTAAGTCGCGAAGACTAAGTGTTTGGATCGGTTAGGGTTTTTGTTTGTGATTGAAGATTCACAACTCCGTCAAAGAAGACAATGACACCGAGCATAGGCTTGCTCGAAGGGTGGAATTGAGAGGATCTAAAAGACAGGGGGAGAGGCCCTTGGTCGAGGTTGTTCACGGTGAGATCTATAGTAGCTTAGGACAATAGCTTGTGTGATAGCTAGTTGGTGCTTGAAGTTGTACTATTGACTACCTAATAGTGAAAACCTTTCCACTGGCAAAGTGCCCCCAGACGTACGTGCGGAGTCACCGAACTTGGTAATCATCTCTGGTGTCGTTATTATTATCAGTTTACTGTTTACGCTTACGGTTTAATTTTTAGGCAAGTGGTCGATACACAAGTTACGACTTTGTGTTCGACTTCTTGACTCGGCTACGATTCAGAATTTCATTTCCCATACCGTAGTACGAGGGATAAATCACTTAGCCGTCTTTCGTGTCACTCATGCAACCCGTTCCGCCACCCAATCATGCCCGTTATTGCAATCCTGTTACGGAAAGCGTTAGGCGCAAGTTAAAGCCCTACGTACATTGCATAGCGATCGCAAAGACTCCTTGGTCTAAGGATATCGTAACAAGCTATCGCATTTGAATATGTTCATGGCTTAATCTATGAAAACACTATTCAAAGCGGGTCGTCTGATATCAATCACCTCATGATATCTATGATATTATTCCGGGATCCCACATCCCTATGACAAGCAGAACTACATCATTGAGAACCATCCTAATACTGGTCGCTTCAATTGAAGCGTATATTGACCAGGGACTCGTTAAGTGTGATCCGTACAGATTTATGGTTCTACTGCTTTAGTGGTCATAAATCAGATCATGCTTAACATATTACTTCAACACATAAGTAATACAAAGACGTTTTATTCATTACAAACGATGACAATCTATTACAGACATTAACAGACTATTCCAATTGGAACCTAGGTCACAAATGCTATCAATCTCCCACTTACCCCTAGTTCTAATTTAAGTCCCAGTCTGTACCCATTGACTATACATGAGCTTCATCTTTAGGCTGTGAGAGAGCCTTCGTCAAAAGGGCCGGCTGTGTTTTAATTCGTCGTAATGTAGTTGATCTTCTCGTCATCTAGGTAATGTCTGAGTATATATCTGGATTTGTTATGTAATCTGGGCACTTTAGCTTAGGCAATGGCGCTAGTGTTGTCACAAGATAAGCCTACTAGGTTAGACGGGTTTTTAATTACATCTAATCCAGTCATGAACCTCCAAATCCATACAGTCTTCTTTGCTGCCTCCAACGCAGCTATATGTTGGGTTCCGGGGCATCCTAATTACGTTCATGGTAGCAGAAGCAACCTATAAACCGCCCCTAACCTGCGCAAGATCGACTACCAAGTTAGATCCTTAGGAAATCGAGTTTTCGGGTTTTACCAGAATCTGCCCGGCAGAAAACCGAGACTTTGAAGCTCTATATCTCGAGCTACAGATCTCCAATTGCTTCGGTTTTTTTTGGCGATAAAACCTCAGCCAATTCCCTACATCTTTTCTGTTTTGCTCCGAACCCAGTTCGGACGAGAAGACCTCCGTCTGGAGTAAAACATTTTTCCCGTCTCGCTGGACAGATTCTGCAGACCAGTCTGCTTCTCGGCCTTGTATCTCCCAAACCAGCGCTCTTTTGGAAAATCAGTATTTCTAATAAGTTGTAGCCCTTGAACTTATCTTTCCAACGCCGCAAGTTTCAGGTCAGTCGGAACTCGGACGAATCGGCTATGGCTCACGCATTGTCAGTCGCCGGAACTGGACAATCTGGACAGTTTCTCCATTTTGCATTTAATCTTCGTTGAATCGATAAAAAAGAACTTTCGGATCTTCTTCTCTAGAGCATGTCCACACCAAGGGGATGATCTTGAAGATCTTTCACTTAATTGCCTACTAGAACAATTAAATGAAGAACAAGAGAGCAAAGAGAGGAGAGAGAGAGTTGTAGGATTGATGAGAGTGTGTTGTGTCTTGAATCCCATTTGATATTTCTCTACTTCATCAATCTCAATGGCATGGGTCAAAAGGTGATTGGTATGGGCTTAAAGGTGCTTTAACCCATACCCCTTAAATCACTCACCTCTTAATCCACAATCACCAACTAAGCATGGTGTTGTGTGGCCCCCACACATGGACCCACCATGTGGGCCGGCCAAGAGGGCTTTTTTGTCACTTAATGGGCCCTTGTTTGGGCCGGCCATGAGACCTCATGGGCCGAGCCCAATGGGCTCGCCTGTGTGGTCTCGTGCCGTGTCCAAAACTCGCCCGACCCTTTTTCTCGTTACTTATCAAACAAAGTCCGACGCGACATCGACGAAAAAACTCAGTTTTCTCGATTCGCTAATTATTTTCTCAAACCGAACTCATGGCACAAAACCTCCAGTTTTGTCCATGTATTGCTCGTCAAGAAACGTTAAGGTTTCCTTGTCTCAAGTTATCCGTCTTGAATGTGTGTGACCCTCTAGGCTCATGCCACCGTTGGCAGATCGGCGCAAAAAGATCGCTCTTGCCCGATCCATCATAAGTGGTCTCTAGGAAGACGTTATGATTACCCTAGGTGCATGATGATCGATGACTCGACCTAACCTTGTGCATACAAGTCACTATCCTATTATCTCGAGATATCCCGATTGATCACAAAGCATAGAGTCGTCACCCTTGTTTAATCAATCATTGTTACTTGATATGCTTGATGGCTGAGAACTGATAACCCGTATCATCGGCATGGCCATGCTCTTACTCTCAGTCAGTCTCCATCAAGAGGCCCTTTTAACGGATATCTTTCCCATAATGTAGTATGAGGGATAAATCCCTTTGCCGTCTTTCGTGTCACTCATGCAACCCGTTCCGCCACCCAATCATGCCCTTTATAGCAATCCTGTCACAGAAAGCGTTAGGCACAAGTTAAAGCCGCACGTTCATTGCATAGTGATCACAAAGACTCCTTGGTCTAAGGATGTAGTGACAAGCTATCGCATTTGAATATGTTCGTGGCTTAATCTATGAAAACACTATTCAAAACGGGTCGTCCGATATCAATCACCTCATGATATCTATGATATGATTCCGGGATCCCTCATCCCTATGACAAGTAGAACTACGTCATTAAGAACCATCCTCATACTGGTCGCTTCTAAGGAAGCATATTTTGACCAGGGACTCGTTAAATGTGATACGTACAGATTTATGGTTCTACTACTTTAGAGGTCATAAATCAGATCATGCTTAACATATTACTTCAACACATAAGTCATACAAAGCCGTTTTATATATATGTTACAAACGATGATAATGTACATAGTGGGACGAAGTAGCGGCCCCACCGCCCTTCCTCTGATCATCCTTTAGCTGCTGACAGTCTTTTTTCCAGTTACCAGGCTTTTGGCAGTAGAAACAGACCGACTCCTTGGCCTTCCCCTTGCCTTTTACGGGCATGGAAGGTTTAGGAACAAATGGTCTGATCTTCCTTCCCAGGTGCCTTGGGCCTTTACCCTTGCCACCACCAGCTTTGAAGCTGGATCCCTTCATACGTAGGACGTGTGGACCTACGGAGCTGCCTGCTGACATCTTGCAGGCAATGAGTTCTCGAAGAACAGTGTAGTTTTCAATACGTACTTTCTCTTTGAACATATCCTTGATCTGCGCAAACATTGCAAACGGATCATGGGATAGCTCCATAAACTGCTTCTGGAGGTCCGCCTCCATGCAGCCCAGCATGACACACGCAACGTCGATAGAGTCGTTAAGGTGTTTCTGGTACGCATCCTTAACGACCCTCGTTGCGCTGGCAGCTGGCTCTACCGGGATAGCCTTATCAAGGACGTACTCCCTGCGTTCCAACTTTAACACAAGTCGTAAATTTCTGTCCCAGTCCAGATAATTTGTCCCGTTGAGTTTACACTTTTCGAGTATAGTCCTCAACGACAAATTAGACGAGTTTGTTTGAATTACTAGCCATTTCTACACGAAGAAAGTAAATTTAATTAGAAAAGTTGAATAAATTTACGAAGATCCAATTTAAACACCAACCATACGATTCTAAGGTTTAGAATCTTAAACCAAGATCCCTTATTCGTCATTTGAAGTATGCTAAGGCGCACTGCTCCAACTGACTTATTTAGGTAGGACGTCCGTCCAATTACAACCCGTGTAACTCTTGGTCAGGGTATGTGTATAAAACACACACACGGCTTACCCTTCCGATGCCCCAGCTCGACCTCAGGCCAAGAATCGTGGTCGAGTCAACCAACCTTCACTAACGAGCTAACTTTGTGCAGATGCTCCGCTAAAGCGCGCGACATCCCACAAAGTTTACAATTCCCATCTAGAACCCATTCGATCGATGCTCCGCTAAGGTGCACGACACCGATAAAATGTTTCTACATGGATGTGAATTTGGGTGGCATCTCACTTGACTCAAATTAGCTTGTAAATTGGTTGTGCTTAATAATTCGAAAGTATTTGGCACATATACGAATCCGTCATCAACAACCCGTGTTGTGACGTTTCTAATTGTATCACATACTATCTTCATTTGAAACCGTCATTTGCAACCCGTGCAAACACGTTTCAAATTTGAACTCATCCATCACAACCCGTGCGATGATAGTTCACAACGCTTTAAACATGCAAACAATTAAAGTCGATTTTAATCTTTGCATGTGAGGTGATGGCTTATAAACTTATAAGCTAATCATGTAAGCATGTTATTAATTAAATAATTCAAGCAAGCATTCATAAAGCGTTAAATATGCATTTTATAGCCCATCCTAATCTTAGGATTCTACGAGTCTTCATATCTTCTCGTCTTTCTCATTCGGGCTCCCACTAGCTCTTGGACTTCCTCCAAGACCGTCATTGTGCTCGATTTTCTATCCTTCTCGTCTTTGAGTAATAATTACAATTAATACTCGGTTCGTAGACCGGATAAAAAATAATTACACTTTATGGGCTCGAATAAAAGAATAATTACACGCTAACACTAACGGTATGCAAACCGTGAAAGCGATAAAATCTAATGGGCTACTAATGCATCATACATCTCATCACATCATCCAACATGTTATCACACAAACATGTTATCAAATAATATACAATAATTCCGGTTTTAATTTTGCCAAGTTGCTTGGTCGGGTTTATCGAAACTAGACCTTTTCGAAAAACGGTTTATCGAAACCGATTAAAATTTGAAAGTTTTCGAAATATTGTATCGTGGGTTCATCCACGGATATAATCAACGTGCACAAACCAAGTTGGGCCAAGCCAATGGGCCGAAGCCCATTTGGCCGAGCCCAGCACCACGGCTCGGTTTGGGCCTTTGAAGGCCCAAGCCGAGCTTGCCTCCACTCTCGGCCTCGGCCAAGAGTGGGGACGGGTCCGGTCACCGCCGGCCTCCCCGGCCTCTGGTGACCTCCGTCCGGTACCCCTGATCCGGCTCCCCGAGAGTCTCTTCTTGGACCCAACAAATAAAATAATTTCCGAAAAATTCAAAATTCAGTATATTTTCCAAAAATAACATATTTCATGCAATTATCCCAAAAAGCATTAAAATCATGTTATCAACAATTATGACATTTATATCATTACAAAACCGAAATAACAAACAAGGATCTTGGAGTGGTAGACCGGCTCTGATACCACTGTTGGGTTTCGGGGCATCCTAATTACGTTCATGGCAGCGGAAGCAACCTATAAACCGCCCCTAACCTGCGCAAGATCGACTACCAAGTTAGATCCTTAGGAAATCGAGTTTTCGGGAAACCGAGACTTTGAAGCTCTATATCTCGAGCTACAGATCTACAATGGCTTCGGTTGTTTTTGGAGATTAAACCTCAGCGAATTTCCTACATCTTTTCTGTTTTGCTACGAACCCAGTTCGGACGAGAATACCTCCGTCTGGAGCAAAATATTTTTCCCGTCTCGCTGGACAGACTCTGCAGACCAGTCTGCTTCTCGGCCTTGTATCTCCCAAACCAGCGCTCTTTTGGAAAATCAGTATTTCACAAAAGTTGTAGCACTTGGACTTATCTTTCCAACTCCGCCAGTTTCAGGTCAATCGGAGCTTGGACGAAGCGATTATGGCTCACGCATTGTCGGTCGCCGGAACTGAACAATCTGAACAGTTTCTCCATTTTGCATTTAGTCTTGTATGAATCGATAAAGAAGAACTTTCGGATCTTCTTCTCTAGATCAAGTCCACACCAAGGGGATGATCTTGAAGATCCTTCACTTAATTGCCTACTAGAACAATTAAATGAAGAACAAGAGAGCAAAGAGAGGAGAGAGAGAGTTGTGAGAGTTGTAGGATTGATGAGAGTGTGTTGTGTCTTGAATCCCATTTGATATTTCTCTACTTCATCAATCTCATGAGCATGGGTCAAAAGGTGATTGGTATGGGCTTAAAGGTGCTTTAACCCATACCCCTTAAATCACTCACCTCTTAATCCACAATCACCAACTAAGCATGGTGTTGTGTGGCCCCCACACATGGACCCACCATGTGGGCCGGCCAAGAGGGCTTTTTGGGCCCTTAATGGGCCTTTGTTTGGGCCGGCCATGAGACCTCATGGGCCGATCCCAATGGGCTCGCCTGTGTGGTCTCGTGCCGTGTCCAAAAGTCGCCCGACCCTTTTCGTCGTTACTTATCAAACAAAATCCGACGCGACATCGACGAAAAAACTCAGTTTTCTCGATTCGCTAATTATTCTCTCAAACCGAACCCATGGCACAAAACCTCCAGTTTTGTCCATGTATTGCTCTTCAAGAAACGTTAAGGTTTCCTTGTCTCAAGTTATCCGTCTTGAATGTGTGTGACCCTCTAGGCTCATGCCACCGTTGGCAGATCGGCGCAAAAAGATCGCTCTTGCCCGATCCATCATAAGTGGTCTCTAGTAAGACGTTATGATTACCCAAGGTGCATGATGATCGATGATTCGACTTAACCTTGTGCGTACAAGTCACTATCCTATTATCTCTAGATATCCCGATTGATCACAAGGCATAGAGTCGTCACCCTTGTTTAATCAATCATTGTTACTTGATATGCGAGATGGCGTAGAACTGATAACCCGTATCATTGGCATGGCCATGCTCTTACTCTCAGTCAGTCTCCATCAAGAGGCCCTTTTAACGGATATCTTTCCCATACCGTAGTATGAGGGATAAATCCCTTAGCCGTCTTTCGTGTCACTCATGCAACCCGTTCCGCCACCCAATCATGCCTTTTATAGCAATCCTGTCACAGAAAGCGTTAGGCGCAAGTTAAAGCCGCACGTTCATTGCATAGTGATCACAAAGACTCCTTGGTCTAAGGATGTAGTGACAAACTATCGCATTTGAATATGTTCATGGCTTAATCTATGAAAACACTATTCAAAGCGGGTCGTCCGATATCAATCACCTCATGATATCTATGATATGATTCTGGGATCCCTCATCCCTATGACAAGTAGAACTACGTCATTAAGAATCATCCTCATACTGGTCGCTTTTAAGGAAGCATATTTTGACCAAGGACTCGTTAAGTGTGATCCGTACAGATTTATGGTTCTACTACTTTAGTGGTCATAAATCAGATTATGCTTAACATATTACTTCAACACATAAGTAATACAAAGCCGTTTTATATATATGTTACAAACGATGATAATGTACATAGACGTTTACAGGCTAATAGCAATTGGACTAGGGCACAAATGCTATCACTATATACTCAGCTTTCGTCGTAGAATTGGCAATTGGTCCTGCTTCCAACTCTTCTAGCTATAGCTCCACCATTCAACATGAATACGTATCCTGACTGACTCTACAATCATTAGGATTCATCTGGAAACTAGTGTCAATATAACCTTTGACTACTAGCTCAACATCATCGTGCCCCCACACACAAGAAGGGCGTCTAAAGTTTTCCTCAAGAACTTGAGGATAGCTTTGACCGCAATCTAGTGTTGTCCACCGGGGTAAGACTAATGTCTACTGGCACAACTTAAGGCGAACGAGACATCCGGTCTCGTGCATATCATGGCATACATGATGGATCCTATAGCCAAAGTGTATGAGATCTCACTCATTCTTTTCAGCTTATCAGGTGTTGCCGGACACTAAATCTTGCTGAGCTTTATGCCATGTCGAATGGGTAAGAATGCTTTCTTGGAATCAAGCATTTGAGAACCCACTCAAATCTTGTTTACATAGGTGCTCTGACTTAATCCCAAGACCCGCTTGGTACGATCTCTCTATATCTTGATCTCAAGAATATAAGCAACATCGCCTAAGTCCTTCATTTGAGAAACACTCCCTTAACCAAGTCTTTGTCAAGTGCAAGGTTAGGATGTCGTTTCCAATGTCATTCTCACATTCAGCCCCAGAAAAACAATCTCACAAGATGATCATGAAACTCTATGGACAAGTATGCTCCAGCTCGATCCGACACGAAGCGTTTTAATACTTTTCCCGAGTTGGTTTTGTACTTCAGTCTTAAACTCTTTGAATTTATCAAAAGCATCCGACTTATGCCTTATTGAACAGACATAATTAAGTCTACTATAATCAACAGTAAGATTGATGAAGTAGCGAAAAACACTTCAAGCAAGTGAACTCATTGGCCCACACACATTTCCGTTGTATCAGGCCCAATAGGTCACCCGCCCTTTCACCTCTCCCGATGAAGGGCGCTCCAGTCATTTTGCCCATCAAACAAGTCTCGCACATTTTTTCCGAATGGAATTCGAATGGACTTAGAAGTCCGCACTTGTAAAGTGCTGAAATGCACTTTCTCATTTATGCAACCCAAACGACAGTGCCATATTTGAGCTTGGTTTAAATAATCGGATTTAAACCTCTTGGTGATAACGTTATATTATGAGCTTAAGTTTTCATATTCAATATGTGTAAACCACCAACTTTATTAGAACTTACATAAGTATGTAATACACATTATGAAGTACTAATACAAGTCTACTGGCCAAAACAAGAGTATTGGAGCCTACAGCAGTTGCGGTAACTCTGATTCTGTTCTCAACTCTTAGGTCCACCTCGCGTTTCCCATAATCTCTTCTACTTTCCAGTTTCTGTTCATCCGGACAGATTCATGCCCGGTATAAATACTCATGAATCGGAAGTAGAAAAATTAAGCTCAATAACGAGAATACCATAAGGCGTGGATCCACCACCCTTCTTTAGATCATACTGGAACTTCTTGCAGTCTCTTTACCAATGACCAGACTGTTGGCAATAGAAGCAGACTGATTTCCTTTCCTTTTAGCCTCCCTGACTTTAGGAGGTTTAGGAACCCGAGCCAGTCTCATCTTTACTGCCGCGTGCATAGGGGCTTTACCCTTGTCACCTCCAGCTTTGATGCTAGATCCCTTTCTGACCATTAGCACATCCCTTGGAATAAGCTTGACGTTCTTCTCATCCATTACATGCTTTCATTGCAACTCTGAGATGATCTTGTCCAAATTAAGCATATTGTAGTTCATAAAGAACCCAACATAAGCACGAGGAAGGGATTGCAGAACGAAGTCTACAATGCCATCTCCTGTCCCATCCCAAGACTCAGTCTTGTCAGGTGTTCGAGATGTCCCTTCAACTTTTAGGACGTGAGGACTAACAGAGCCGCCTGCTGACATTTTGCAGGAGAGGAATTCTTTGAGAATTTTGAATCTTTCGATCCGAGCCTTCTCCTTGAACATAACCCTTATCTGCGCCATCATGGCACAAAGGTCCTCGAACAGTTCCATAAACTGCTTTTGGAGGTCTCCCTCCAAGCAGCCCAACATCACATACGCCACATTCCCAGAATCACTAAGGTGCTTCCTAAATGCATCCTTAACGGCCCTTATGGCATTAAGTGTTGGTTCCCCAGGGATAGCCTTGTCAAGTACGTACTCCCTACGTTCCAACTTTAACACAAGTCGTAAATTCCTGTCCCAGTTTAGATAATTTGTTCCATTGAGCTTACACTTATCAAGTATAGCCCTCAATGAAAAATTAAACGAGTTTGTTGAATTACTAGCCATTTTCTACACGAAGAAAGTAAATTTAATCATAAATTATGAATAAATTTACGAAGATCCGAATTAAACACCAACCATCCAATTCTAAGGATTAGAATCTTTAAACCAAGATCCCTTATTTGTCAATTGAAGTACGCTAAAGCGCACCGCTCCAATTGACTGATTTAGGTTGGAAGTCCATCCAATTACAACCCGTGTAACTCTTGGTCAGGGTATGTGCAAAAGCACACGGCTTACCCTTCCGATGCCCCAGCTCGACCTCAGGCCAAGAATCGTGGTCGAGTCAACCAACCTTCACTAACGCGTTAACTTTGTGCAGATGCTCCGCTAAGGCTCACGACATCCCACAAAATTTACCATTTCCATATAGTACCTATTCCATCGATGCTCCGCTAAGGCGCACGACACCGATAAAATGCTTCTACATGGGTGTGAATTTGGGTGGCATCTAACTTGACTCAAATTATGTTGTGATTTGGTTGTGTTTAATAATTCGAAAGTATTTGGCACAATTACGAACCCGTCATCAACAACCCGTGTTGTGATGTTCCTAATTGTATCACATACTATCTTCATTTGAAGTCGTCATTTGCAACCCGTGCAAACACGTTTCAAATTTGAACTCATCCATCATAACCCGTGCGATGATGGTTCACAACGCTTTAAACATGCAAACAATTAAAATCGATTTTAATCTTTGCATGTGAGGTGATGGCTTATAAACTTATAAGCTAAGCATGCTAGCATGTTATTATTTAAATATATCAAGCAAGCAAACATAAAGCGTTAAATATGCATTTTATAGCCCATCCTAATCTTAGGATTCTACGAGTCACCACATCTTCTCGTCTTTCTCATTCGGGCGCCCACTAGCTCTTGGACTTCCTCCAAGACCGTCATTGTGCTCGATTTTGCATCTTTCTCGTCTTTGAGTAGTAATTACAATTAATACTCGGTTTGTAGACCGGATAAAAATAATTACATTTTATGGGCTCGAATGAAATAATAATTACACTCTAACACTAACGGTGTGCAAACCGTGAAACCGATAAAATCTAATGGGCTACTAATGCATCAGAAATCTCATCACATCATCCGACATGTTATCACACAAACATTCCGGTTTTAATTTGCCAAGTTGCTTGGTCGGGTTTATCGAAACTAGACCTTTTCGAAAAACGGTTTATCGAAACCGATTAAATTTTGAAAGTTTTCGAAATATTTGATCGCGGGTTCATGCCACGGATCAAACACCGTGCACGAACCAAATCGGGCCCAAGCTCAATGGGCCGATGCCCATTTGGCCGAGCCCAACACCACGGCTCAATTTGGGCCTAGGAAAGCCCAAACCCAGCTTGCCTCCACTCTCGGCCTCGGCCAAGAGTTGGGACGGCTCCAGTCACCGCCGGCCTCCCTGGCCTCCGGTGACCTCCGTCTGGTACCCCCGATCCGGCTCCCCGAGAGTCTCTTCTCGCACCTGACAAGTCCAATAATTTCCGAAAAATTCCAAATTCAATATGTTTTCCAAGAATAACATATTTCATGCAAATATCCCAAAAAACATTAAAAACATGTTATCAACAAATATGGCATGCATATCACCATAAAACCGAAACAACAAACAAGTATCTCGTAGTGGTAGACCGGCTCTGATACAACTGTTGGGTTCCGGGGCATCCTAATCACGTTCATGGCAGCGGAAGCAACCTATAAACCGCCCCTAACCTGTGCAAGATCGACTACCAAGTTAGATCCTTAAGAAATCGAGTTTTCAGATTTTACCAGAATCTGACAAGTAGAAAACCGAGAATTTGAAGCTCCATATCTCGAGCTACAGATCTCCAATTACTTCGGTTCTTTTTGGAGATTAAACCTCAGCCAATTCTATACATCTTTTGTGTTTTACTCTGAACCCAGTTCGGATGAGAAGACCTCCGTCTGAAGCAAAACATTTTTCCCATCTCGCTGGACAGACTCTGCGGACCAGTCAGCTTCTCGGCCTTGTATCTACCAAACCAAAGCTTTTTTGGAAAATAATTATTTCACAAATGTTGTAGACCTTTGACTTATCTTTTCAACACCGTAAGTTTCAGGTCAATCAGAGCTTAGACGAAGCGATTATTGCTCAAGCAATGTCGGTCGCCGAAATTGGACAATCTGGACAGTTTCTCCATTTTTGCTTTTGGTCTTTGTTGAATCAAGAAAGAAGAACTATGTGATCTTCTTCTCTAGAGCAAGTCCACACCAAGAGAATGATCCTTAAGATCCTTCACTTTAGGCCTACTAGAACAATTAAGTGAAGAACAAGAGAGCAAGAAGAGAGAGCAAGAGGAATTGATGAGAGTTGTGTGATTAATTATTTGATCTTTCTCTACTTCATCAATCTCATAAGCATGGGTCAAAAGGTGATTGGTATGGGTTTAAAGGTTTCGCTACCCATACCCCTTAAATCACTCACCTCTTAATCAACAATCACCAACTAAGATTGGTGTGGGTCACCAAGAGGTTTCATTAACATATTACTTCAACACATAAGTAATACAAAGACATTTTATTCATTACAAATGATGACAAACTATAACAGACATTTACAAACTATTCCAATTGGAACCTAGGGCACAAATGCTATCAGTCGACATATAGCACCAAAAACACTATCTTACTTCCATCCTCCCTTTTGTAAACGCAAGGTTCATCATCGTTCTTGGTAAACCCAAACTGTTTCACAGCTTGATCAAAACGTTGATTCCAACTCCTCAAAGATTACTTCAATCCATAAATGGACTTGAGCAACTAACAAATCTTTCCCTTACTCTTTGGATCTACAAAACCTTCAGGTTGCGTCATATAAATGTCCTCAGTTAAGTTCTCATTAAGGAATGCGGTTTTGACATCCATCTGCCATATCTCGTAGTCATAATATGCTGTGATGGCAAGAAGAATTTGGATAGATTTGACCATAGCCACTAGAGAAAAGGTTTCGTCATAGTCAATCCTTGAATTTGTCTATAACCTATTGCTACCAGACGTGCTTTATAGGTCTAAAGATTGCAATCCATGTCTTTCTTCTTTTTGAAGACCCATTTACAACCAATGGTTTTAACACCAGCGATTGGATTAATCAAGCTCCAGACTTGATTATCATACATGGATTGCATTTCCTTCTTCATGGCTCCCAGCCATTTCTCGGAGTCGGTACTGTCCACGGCTTCTCGAAAGGTGGTGAGTTCATTATCTTGATCCACCAATACCATCTCATCACCTTGAGTCACACAGAATCCGTATCTCACAGGTGGATGACTAGTCCTTTCAGACCGCCTTGGACCGTCCTGAAGAACTGCAGTGATCGGTTCCTGCTCTACTACCTGCTCTGGCTCCATATCTTCTACTGGGATTTCAGGTGGTTCATGACAACCTACATCCTCTGGAATTTCATCCAGATCTATAGTTCTCCCACTGTCTGTTTTGGAAATGAACTCATTTTCCAAAAACACTCCACCACGAGCAACGAAAACTTTTTTCTTACTCGGTTTGTAGAAGTAGTATCTCCTTGTTTCTTTGGGATACCCAACGAAGATGCATTTTTCTGATTTGGGTCGAGCTTATTTATGAGATAACGCTTCACAAAAGCCTCGCAACCCCAAATCTTGAGGAAGGACAAAACGGGCTTCTTCCCGTACCATTGTTAAAAAGGTGTACCATCCACTGTCTTTGTTGAAGCCCCTATTCAATATGAATGCGGCACTTTTAAGAGCATAACACTTTTAAGAGCATAACCCTAGAAGAATATTGGCAAATCAGCGTGACTCATCATGGATCGAACCATATCTAACAATGTTCGATTCCTTCTCTCAGACACTCCATTTTATTGAGGTGTTCCTGGCGGAGTCCACTCTGATAATATCCCACTTTCTACAAGATGATCGAGAAACTCTTGGGATAAGTATTCTCCACCTCGATCCGAACGAAGTGCTTTTATACTTTTCCCAAGCTGGTTCTGCACTTCAGTCTTGAACTCTTTGAATTTATCAAAAGCATCAAACTTATGTCTCATTAAATAGACATAACCAAATTTACTGAAATCGTCAGTAAAAGTGATGAAGTAACAGTAACCGCTCCTGGCAAGTGAACTCATAGGTCAACACACATCTGTGTGTATTAGGGCCAATAGGTCACCCGCCCTCTCACCTCTCCCGATGAAGGGCGCTCTAGTCATCTAGCCAATCAAACAAGCCTCGCATCTCTCAATCGAATGGAATTCAAATGGATTTAACAATCCGCACTTGTGAAGTGCTGAGACGCGCATCTCATTTATGTGATCTAGACGACAGTGCCATTTTAGAATCTGGTTCAAATCATCAAATTTAAACCTTTTCGTATTAATGTTATAGAGCTTATTTGAATTGGGGCTTTTCATATTCAATACATACAAATCACCAATTGTACTTGCACTTCCATAATGTACGTCAACACGTTTTATATTAAAACTCCCATTTTCGATTACAAAAGTAAATCCTTCCTTATCAAGTAAGGAAATGGATATAATGTTTTTGCTGAAAGTTGGTACAAAAAATACATTATGAAGTACAAGAACAAGGCCACTATGCACAAAAAGTCTAACGGATCCTACAACAGTTGCGGCAACCCGAACTTTGTTCCCAACTCTTAGGTCCACCTCATTCTTGCCTAAATCCCTTCTATTTTCCAACACTTGCACATTCGTACATATATAAGATTTAGCTCTAAAAAGAAAATAGCTGAGAAAGAAGCGGCCCCGCCGCCCTTCTTCTGATCATCCTGGAAGTTTCTGCAGTCCCTTTTCCAGTGACCGGGCTGTTGGCAGTGGAAGAAAACTACTTCCTTTTTCTTCTTCGCCTTCCCGACTTTAGGAGGTCTAGAAAGTAAAGGCAGTCTCATCTTTCCCGCCAAGTGCATAGGGGCTTTACCCTTATCACCTCCAGCTTTGAAGCTAGTTCCCTTTATGATCATTAGGACATCCTTGCACGAGTGACCTTGATATTCTTCTCGGCCATTACAAGCATTTGATGCAACTCCGAGACGTTCTTGTCCATATCATGCATATAATAGTTCATTACGAAGGTATCATATGTATGAGGAAGGGATTGCAGAATAATATTGGCTGCCATAAGCTTTTCCATCTCGAGCACGAGTCGAGTTAGGCCGTCGAGATGTCCCTTCATTTTCAGGACATGTGGAACTACAGAACTGCCTGCTGACATTTTCCAGGCGAGGTGTTCCTTGAAAATCCTGAATCTTTCGAGTCGAGCCTTTTCCTTGAACATGACCTTTATCTGCGACATCATCGCTAAAGGGTCCTCAGACAGTTCCATAAACAGCTTCTGGAGCTCCGGCTCCATAGCGCCCAGCATCACACATGCCACGTCGATGTTGTCGCTAAGGTGCTTTTGGTATGCATCCTTAACGGCCCTTGGGCCGTTGAGTGCTGGCTCCACAATGATCACCTGGTCCAGGACGTATTCCTTGCGTTCCAACTTGAACACAAGTTGTAGGTTCCTGTTCCAATCTAGATAGTTTGTCCCATTGAGCTTACCCTTTTCAAGGATATGCCTCAATGACAAACTGTTCGAGATTGTTGAATTGTTCGCCATTAATCTACATAAGGAAAGTAAATTTAATCAAAAAGTTGAATAAATTTACGAAGATCCTGAATATACTCCAACCTCTCGATTCTAAGTTAATAGAATCTAAAAGCAAGACCCATGATTCATGAATCGAAATACGCTAAGGCGCACCGCTCTGACTTACTTTTTTAGGTAGGACATGCATCCAATTACATCCCGTGCAATTGGGTCCAATTATAACCCGTGTAATTCTTGGCAAGGGTCTGTACGATAGTACACGGCATACCCTTTCTAACACCCTTGCTCGACCCTAGTCGAGAATTGCAGTTAAGTCAACAAAATCATGTATGCAAAGTTGGATAAAGATGCTCTGCTAAGGGGCACGACATCTAGATAGAACTTCAGTAAACTTGTATAGAGCGCACTTTCGAAGATGCTCCGCTAAAGCGCACGCCATCAACAAAGTGGAGAACTATACAAGTTTATGATTTTGGGTTGGTGTCTCACTAGACTTTAAATTATTTGTGATTGATTGAGTTTAAATCAATTATGTTCGAAACAATTACGATCCTGTCATCAATAACCCGTGTTATGACGTTCCTAATTTATTATACATTATTTTCTTCGAAACCGTCAATTACTACCCGTACAAAGACATTTTCAAATTTGAACACATCCAAAACAACCCATGCGACGATGGTTCACAACGCTTTTAACATGCAAACAATTAATCCGGTTTTAATCTTTGCATGTTGGTGATTGCTTAAACTAAAATAAGCTAAGCACGTTCACAATTAAATTTATCATTCAAATAAATTCTAGCATGCATTAAAGCTCTTCTCGTCATCACCACTTAGGGCCACTCCCACTAGCTCGTGGACGTCCTCCAAGATTGTCAACGTTCTCGGTTTCCATCCTTCTCGACTTGAGCAATTAATTACAATTAATACTCGGTTCGTAGACTGGATGAAAGAATAATTACACTATATCACTAGTGGTTCGCAGCCAGAATAAAAGAATAATTTGCACGTTACAATCTAACAGTTCGCACATTGTTTTAAAAGAGATAAATAATTAAATGCTATTGGGCTATCTATGCACCATGCATATCATCGCATCACACAATATGTTATCATTCAAGCATATTTTCAAACAAGATACATTTTTTATTTTAATTTTCATGTCCAAGTTGCTCGGTCGGGTTTATGAAAACTAGACCTTTTGAAAAATCGGTTTATCGAAACTGTTCAAATCTAAAAATTTTCAAAACATTGAATTGCGGGTTTGTGCCACGAATCAAACACCGTGCAACAAACCACCCGGGCCCAAACCAAGTGGGCCGAAACCCACTTGGGCCGAGCCCCTACGCACCGACGCGCTAGGGTTTGGCAACTCTAGCCGCCGTGCCTCCACCACCGGCCTCGGCCACTTGCTGGAAACTGTCGGGGCAGGAGTGGGGCGAGCAAATGACCGTGACCATCTAATGGCCACGGCCCAGCCCTTCTCCGGCAAGCCGAAGCCCCCGCCCGATCCCCTTTTCCGGCTCCCCGAGAGTCCCGTTTCCGGCTACCCGACAAATCCAATTTTTTTTTCGAAAATTTCCATTTTTGATAATATGTTGAAAACTTCATTTTCATGGCATATTATACCCATATACAAGAAATAAAAATATTATAGCAACATGGCAAGATAAACAACACTGAAATCGATTCAAACGAAGATTTAAGAGGGTAATAGTGCTCTGATACCACTGTAAGAACTTTTGGGCTATCAAGAACCCATATGGAAGCGGAAACATCAATATATAAACCCCAAGAACTGTCCAAGACATCAAACCAATAAATCTCAAGGCAAAACCGAAATCACAAGTTTACCTTCGGTTTGTTCGAATCGGTTTGAAGAACACTTTGGATCTTCAACTCTAGCCAAGTCCACATGGATAGGATGATCACTTGAGGATCCTAAACTCTTCTACCTTACTAGAATAAAAGAGAGAGCAAGAGAGAGCAAGAGGGGGAGCTTGGAGAAGGCTCGACCGAAACTCCTTGAGAGAGAGAGAGCTCACCTAAAATGTGATATTTTTCTAAGTGTTGGTTATTGTGTTTGTGAATTGATGTGTGTTGGGTTAAGAGAAGATGATGATGGTCATTGGGTGGCAACCATTAATCACACTTACCCAACATGAATTAGGATAGTGTGTATCTAGTCATCATCCACTTAACCAAAGTTAGTGGAGAAAGGGACCCACCCTTTGCACCATTATTTGGCCTTGGTTGGGCCGGCCACTAGGGCCTGGTGGCACGAAGCCCAATGCTTTGTCCATGGGGTCCCGTTCCGCATCCAACTTACACCCCCGAACTTATCGTACAAAGTCCGACACGACATCAACGAAAGACTTAATCTTTCTCGATTCGCGTGTCACATTGAATTTAACATAATCATGGCCCAAAACATTCAGTTTTGCCCATGCCTCTCTCTCGAGTATGGCTTAACTTTCCTTGTCTGTCATAATCCATATCCTATGTGTGTGACCCTCTAAGCTCATGCCAACGTCGGCGGATCGGCGAAAAATTCCATTTTACCCGACCCATCATAAGTGACCTCTAGTAAGTGATAGCATTTGTGCCCTAGTCCAATTGGAATTAGCCTGTAAACGTCTATGTACAAATATCATTGTTTGTAATGTATAAATATAAACGGCTTTATATTACTTATGTGTTGAAGTAATATGTTAAGCATGATCTGATTTATGACCACTAAAGTAGTAGAACCATAAATCTGTACGGATCACACTTAACGAGTCCCTGGTCAACCTATGCTTCCTTAAAAGCGACCAGTATGAGGATGGTTCTTAATGACGTATGTGGGATCCTGGAACCATATCATAGATATCATGAGGTGATTGATATCGGACGACCCGCTTTGAATAGTGTTTTCATAGATTAAGCCATAAACATATTAAAATGCGATAGCTTGTCACGACATCCTTAGACCAAGGAGTCTTTGTGATCACTATGCAATGAACGTATGGCTTTAACTTGCGCCAAACACTTTCTGTAAAAGGATTGCTATAAAGGGCATGATTGGGTGGTGGAACGGGTTGCATGAGTGACACGAAAGACGGCAAAGGGATTTATCCCTCATACTACGGTATGGGAAAGATATCCGTTGGAAGACCTCTTGATGGAGACTGACTGAGAGAAAAAGCATGGCCATGCAAATGATACGGGTTATCATTTCTCAGCCATCTCGCATATCAAGTAACAATGATTGATTGAACAAGGGAGACGACTCTATGCCTTGAGATCAATCGGGATATCTAGAGATAACATGATGGTGACTTGTACGCACAAAGGTTAAGTCGAATCATCGATCATCGTGCACCTTGGGTAATCATAATGTTTTACTAGAGACCACTTATGATGGATCGGGCAAGAGCGAACTTTTGCGCCGATCTGCCAACGGTGGCATGAGCCTAGAGGGTCACACACATACAAGACGGATAACTTGAGACAAGGAAACATTGATGTTTCTTGAGGAGTAATATATGGACAAAACTGGAGGTTTTGTGCCATAGGTTCGGTTTGAGAGAATAATTACCGAATCGAGAAAAATTGAGTTTTTCGTCGATATCGCGTCGGACTTTGTTTGATAAGT
Source organism: Geranium rotundifolium (assembly GCA_963920655.1). Lineage (NCBI taxonomy): Eukaryota > Viridiplantae > Streptophyta > Magnoliopsida > Geraniales > Geraniaceae > Geranium > Geranium rotundifolium. The sequence goes on from OY987312.1 coordinate 25,653,390, forward strand.
ACCGACAAAAGGGTCGGGCAACTTTTGGACACGGCATGAGACAACACGGGAGGGCCCATTGGGCTTGGCCCATGAAGCCTCATGGCCGGCCCATTAAGGGCCCAATAAGACCATATGGCCGGCCCACATGGTGGGACCATTGTGGGGGCCACACAACACCATGCTTAGTTGGTGATTGTGGATTAAGAGGTGAGTGATTTAAGGGTTATGGGTTAAAGCACCTTTAAGCCCATACCAATCACTTTTAACCCATACTTGTGAGTTGGATGATGAATTCAAATACTAGACATTAATTCATTAATCAAAATATCACAAAAACTCACACTCTCTCTCTCTCTTCTAGCTTGGCCGGCCACCTCTCTCCCTCCTCTTGTTCTTGCTCTCTTGTTCTTCATTTAATTGTTCTAGTAGGCAATTAAGTGAGGGATCAACAAGATCATCCTCTTGGTATGGACTTGCTTTAGAGAAGAAGATCCGAACGTTCTTCTTTATCGATTCATACAAGACTTAAAGGTAAACATCTTGTGGAATAGATTTTGCTTTGGGATTTAATGGTTTAATGCTCTTGGACAAGGTTTGGAGTAGATTATCTTTTAATGCTTCCGCTATCTCGACAATCTAGAACGCTCCAAAACCCTACAGTAAGACGTTATAATTACCCGACGTGCATGATGATCGATGATCGATTCAACCTCATGTAGTACATGTCGCTATCCCTTTGTTGCCTGGTATCTAGATTGATCATAAGGGATAGAGACGTCACCCTTATTTAATCAATCTTTCTTTCTCGATCTATGAGATTACTTAATACTGATAACTCGTATCGTTAGCATGGCCATGCTCTCCCTTCGGTTAATCTCTATCGAGTTGCCTAAACAGATACCTATCTCATACTGTAGTATGAGGGATAAATCCCTTAGCCGCCTTTCGTATCACTTAAACAATCCGTCCCCGTGCCAATCATGTCCGTTATGGTAGTCTTGTTACGGACAACGTTAGAAGCAAGTCAAATACGGTTCGTTACTGTATAGCGATCACAAATAGAACTATACCATAAAGAACCATCCTCATACTTGGTCTCTTCATTGAAGCATATTTGCCCAGGGACCCGTTAAGTGTGATCCGTACATATATATGGTTCTACTACATTGGTGGACACATATCAGATTATAATTAACTTTTTACTTCAACACATAAGTAATATGATGCCGACTTTTTATATCGCAAACGATGATTAATGTATACAGACATTTACAGACTAATATAATTGGACTAGGGCACAAAAAAGCTTACAAAACATACATAAACTAATGCATATAAAACTATCCATACATTCATATATTCTCAATATATAAATGTAAATGTGACATGCCTACCTATGCCCATCCTAAGGATCCTAGAATTTTAGTAAAATTGATCCTAAAGACTAGATCTTCAAGATCCAGGCTTGTTCCATCCTTGTGGACTCCTACTAGCTTCGAGTCTCCTCCAACCGTCGAATCTCCCTCTTGACTTGTATCTTACGTCGATCTTCGTGAATACAAATTTAAAATAAATAAATAAACACAAAAGGTCATGACACGCAGGTCGTATTTATCACAACCCAAAACTTAGCAACACGCAGGTTGCAAATTTGAAATTAAAACATACAAGTCTAGATGGTTTAGCTATACATCATGTGGAAAGTAATATGTTGTGAAAGATCATGTGATTACTCATCATGCTTATCAAACAACAAATTTATTCCAAATTTTATCTTTCGTAAGTGTGGAAAATTTTCCGGTTTATCGAAATCGAACGGTTTAAATTAATTAATTGAAATTTAACTACTTCACCCTGGTTTATCGAAACCGAACCGAATATGAAAATTAAATTTTTAGGGCTTACAATTTTCTCGCGAACCGACTGGTTCAGCTCGAGACTGGTCGCGCCGAACCGGCCCGACCTAGGTCGCCTGTGGCAGCAACCACAGTGGCCCGCGAGTGCTGCCATGGTCGCTCGGGGGACCGACCGTGGTCGCCCGCGGCTGCAACGATGGTGGCCCGCGAGGGCTGCCATGGTCGCCCCCAAGGCAGACCCTAGTTGCCCGCACAGCAACCATACTTGCTCGCGAGGGCTGCCATGGTTGCCCGCGAGTCATGCTAACCCAAATCAACCCAAAAAAATCAATTTTTTGAACTTTCAAAATAAATTAATAAAAATCTGATTTTTTTCATGTTTTCATGCATAATTAAACCCAAATAATACATGAAAAATTAAGGAGTATTATTAACCCTAATTATGCTCAAATCAATATCACAAACAACTAGGCTCTGATACCACTGAAGAAATTCCATGGGTTCCATAGATTTAATTCCATGATGATACTTATACTTATACTGAGCGCTTCTTAAAGAAGCTTGACTTATTAGGGACACATCAAATGTAATTCTTTCTGATCTACAGTTCTACTATTAGTGATTAAACACATAATGATTTAGATCAAACTACATTCAATATATTACTACAACACATTAGTAATATGATGTCATTTTATTAATTCGAAAAATGATAAAACATTATAATGTAGATTAACTTATTACATTGGACTACGACACAATCCTAACAATCTCCCACTTGCCCCTAGTTCCAACTTAAGTTTCAATCTACTTCCATAGACTTCACATGTGCCTCAAGCTTAGGTTGCGGTAGAGCCTTTGTAGAGGGATCAGACATGTTTTATCATGTTTCCGAATAAAAAAAACGGCATAAATTATTAATGTGTTGTAGTAATTTATCGAATGTAACTTGATCTATATCATTATGTGTATAATCAGTAATAGTAGAACTGTAGATCGGAAAGAATTACATTTGATGTGTCCCTGATCAGTCAAGCTTCTTTAAGAAGCGATCAGTATGATACTAACTCCTTGTGATTACACTCTATTGATCATGGAAAAGTAAGTGTCAGAGTTTGTCATAGATATCATCAGGGCGATGGTATTGGACGACCTGATGGTGAGTATGCATCATAGATATTGTCATCATATACTCACATATCGTAGCTTGTCATTATATCCTAAGACCAAGGAGTCTTTGTGTGCACTATGTAATGAATCTCTAATTTTTACCTAGTCTAACGTTACCTGTAAGAGGGTAGTCATAACGACTCTAATTAGCTTGGTTATGAATTACATTAGTGAACTCGAAAGACGGCTGAGGGATTTATCACTCGTACTCCAGTATAGGAAAGATATCCGTTTTGGCCACTTGATGAGTATGACTGAAGGAATAGCATGGCTATGCAGGTGATACCTTTATATCAGTTTTCTGTCATCTCAGATATCAAGAAACAGTGATTGATAAATTAGGATGACGGTTCTATGCCTATTGATCAAACTGGATATCGGTTTGATAAAAGGATAGTGACATGTACGATAACAAGCTAAGTCGAATCGTCGATAATCACGGACGTTGGGTAATCATAATGTCTTGCTAGAGGCCACTTATGATGGAAAGGGTAAAATAGTAACTTTACTAGTCTGCCAACGGGTCGTGAGCCTAGAGCGTCACACACTTTAAGTACAGTATATAGCAAAACAAGGTTGGATGAAAATTAGGAGAATCTGCTTTTCGATTTAGTCAAAGTAAAAACGATTCGGTTGATTTCTGGCCTAGGTTTATTAACTAGACGGTTGAGGAAATCAAATTAAAGAAATTGGACCGGTTTAGCTAAACCATTTAATTAGAACCCAACTCAAATGTGTTTAATTAAGTTTTAGCTAATTGGGCTTAAAGCACATTCTTGGTTTTAATTAAGAATGTGGCTTAAGTGTAAATAAGAGGTTTTAAGGGATTTAATTATGTGAAATGAAATATATTAAAAATCCGCTTTTTTCACATACTTTTCCAACCCTGAACCCTCCTAATTTTCGGCCTCCCTCCCTCTCATTGCCGCCCCTCTCTCTTCTTACATTGTTGGTGATTTTGCTTTCTTCTACACATAACACTAGTAAACTTGTATGTAGAATCCTTGGTAGAGGTGCTGTACTTGTGTTGACAATCTTGACAACACATAAAATTTGTGTTTTGATCGATTTGAAAAGGTATTTTTCATATTTGATTTTATTATTTGCATGCTGATATTTTCACATAAGATCTCTTTCTTCGAATTCCATAGTTATATTCAACTCCACTGCATGAATTTAAGTGTTTGGAACCCATGAAATTTCTTAAACATGAGCGTATAGGGTCACACGCAATGGGTTAAGACTTGAGGCAATTATGGAAAAAGGCAGAAAAGGGGAAAAGGAAGGCATTGGGCCGTGGCCGAAATTGGATTTTGGGCCACGGGCCCAAGGAAAATGGGTTAATGGCCCAAAGGACCAAAGGCCCAAGAATTTGCGCCGGTCTGGCCCATTAAGGCCCAAACCACAACCCTAGGTTTCCCTCTCTTATATGGAAGCTGTCCATGGGTGTGCCCTCCCCCCACCCCCCTTTTTGTGATGTGGTCCCCCTCTTCCTTTTGGTCTCATGGGTGTGGTCCCCCTCCCCTTAATTGTGGGCTCACGAGTGTGGTCCCGCCTTCTTTTTGGGGACTTTCTAGTAATTTTGCCCAAATGCTAGAAATACCCCTAGAGCCTCTAATTCCTTATAAATAAAGGCTCTCCCCTCTTGATTTGAGTATCTTCAAACCTTAGGGAACCTCTGCCAAAGTTGCTCGGGAATCTCCAACTTGTTCTAGTAGGCATTTTGAAATCGGTGTTACATACCTCCTAGTTCGTGTGGATTTCCTATGGAGTGTAAGCATTTTTGTGCCTTAGTCCAATTGTATTTTTCTGTAAATATCTGTATATATTAATCATTGTTGCTACGTGTAATAGTTGGCATGATTTTTTAGCGCAAAAGTAAGAAGTCGAGTAACATGTTACATGACATGTGAAGCGACTTGTTGCGAGCCGCAGATTAGGAAAGTCTGAAGCTTTCCTATTTCAACGAAGCTTGGAGCGAAAGAAGAAAGGCGGCACGAAGACTTGAAGCGCAAGAGAGTGACGTCGACAAGTCAGGCGACTTTCAGCTGGCAGTTACACGTCAGCGATAGGCGGCAACTAGACTTGCCTGATTTCATCAGGAAGTCAGAACAGGCAAGACGACTTCCAGCTGTCATGGAAGGCGGCAACAACTTGCCTGACTTTCCTGTTCCTGATCCAAGAAGGATTAGGAATGTGAGCTGCTATAAAAAGCCCTTGGCTTCCCATTAGCAGTATCCGTTCTTGTTCTAACACCTGCAAGATTTCTCAGAGCTCTTAACCGTGCACCATCGGCGTGTTGAGAGGCTGATGAATATTCGCTAGAACGGACCTTTTGCTCCGATCAAACCTTGAGTCGCGAAGACTAAGTGTTTGGGTCGGTTAGGGTTTTTGTTTGTGATTGAAGATTCACAACTCTGTCAAGAAGACAACGACACCGAGCATAGGAGCTTGCTCGAAGGGTGGAATTGAGGGAATCTCAAAGACAGGGGGAGAGGCTCCTGGTCGAGGCGATTCACGGTGAGATCTATAGTAGCTTAGGACAATAGCTTGTGTGCTAGCTAGTTGGGCTTGAAGTTGTACTATTGACTGCCTGATAGTGAAAACCCTTTCCACTGGCAAAGTGCCCCCAGACGTAGGTGCGGAGTCACTGAACTGGGTAATCATCTCTGGTGTCGTGATTATTATCTGTCTATTACTTTGTTTACTGTTTCCACAAGAAGTCGATACACAAGTTACAGACTTTGTGTTCGACTTCCTGACTCGGCTACGATTCAGAATTTCAATTGGTATCAGAGGAGGCACCTTAATCTCTTAGGTGATTTTCCTGCAAATCTGAGTAGCTAATATGGATTCAAAGGAAGGAGGATCTGTCAATCGTCCGCCGGTACTCGATGGAACAAACTATGGATATTGGAAAGCACGGATGTGTGCTTTCCTGAAGTCCCTCGACAGCAAAACCTGGAAGTCTATCATCAATGGATGGGAGGAACCTTACTATGCTGATGCTCATGGAAATCAAACCAGCATCAAACTAGAAAAGGAGTGGAGCATGGAAGAAGATGAAGCCGCCCTAGGTAATTCTCGTGCACTCAATGCTATCTTTAATGGAGTAGACAAGAATGTGTTTCGACTCATCAACACGTGCACAAGTGCCAAGATTGCCTGGGACACACTTGCGGTTGCTTACGAGGGTATTTCAAAAGTCAAAGAGCAGAAGTTACAGTACCTCACGACTAACTTTGAGGCTCTGACCATGAATGACGACGAGACTATTACGGAGTTTAATGTGCGCATCAAGGATCTGGCCAATGAATCATATTCACTTGGCAAGCCTATGACTGATGAAGATTTGGTCAGAAAGACACTGAGAGCCCTAAGTCCCAGATTCAAGATGAAGATCACCGTCATCGAAGAAGTCCATGACTTGAAGACGCTGAAGTTTGATGAACTCATGGGCTCACTAATGACTTCTGAGCTCTCCCTACCTCCTATTGAGAAGAAACATAAAGGTGTGGCCTTCAAAAGTTCTAATCAGAAGAACTCAACACAGTCTGAGTCGGATAGTGACATCGAAGAAACTATCGCCATGCTGGCCAAAAACTACAACAAAGTCATGAAAAGATTTGGCCAGATGACAGGAAGAAAAGTCACCCGAGAAGTCAGAGACAAGCCACAGAACAAGTTTCAGAAGCTCGACAACACGGCTAACGATGGAGGACGAGGAGAACGATCAGGCAAAGGCGCTCAGTGCTTTGAATGTGAGGGGTATGGACACTTGCAAAGAGAATGTCCCAACTTCTTGAAGAAACAGAAGAAGGGATTCAATGCCTCTCTAACTGACGATGAAGATAAGGAAGACAGTAACCTTGAGTATACAAGTAACTATGTGGCTTTTACTTCCTCCACAATAGATCAAACAGCTGAAAGCTCAAAGAAGTATGACTCTGATGATGAGCTATCCGATGAGACTCTCAACAACGCTTACAACGAATGGTATGTCAAGTGGCTTGAAGACTCTCAGGTAATCGAAAAACAGAACGCTCTCATTCTTACTCTTAATGAAGACAAGTCAAGACTTCTTGAGACGACCATTGATCTCAAAAAGGAAGTTGCTCGATTAAAAGGCGAGTTAGAGCAGGTCACCAAGTCTGTAAAGATGATGAATTCAAGTACTGACACTCTGGATCAAATTCTTTCGATCGGGAAACCATCAAGGAATATGGAAGGTCTTGGATATTCAAAAGAAGCCTCATCATCGCACACCATCTTCGTTCCTCATAAGTCTGTCCCCCAGAAGTCTCGTCAGAAGTCACCTAATTTCACGGCTGACCAGGCAACCAAAAAGCCTCTTACTCTTGCTGCTTCAAAAACCCAGACCAAAAGACACAACTGGGTTTGTCATCACTGTGGACAAAGAGGACATATTCGACCCTTCTGCTATCAGCTATATGGGAAGAGCTCGGTCAAGAAAAGGACCACCATCAAGAAAAGCCAACCTCAGAAGGAATGGAGAGTCAAAGAGGTCAACTATCAAGCTAACATCGCTTACACCGCTTTAAAAGCCTCAACCAGCAACGATTGGTACTTCGATAGTGGATTCTCTCGACATATGACGGGTAATAGCTCTTTCTTGGTCACTTTAATACCATGCAAGAATAGCTTCGTCACTTTTGGAGATGGAGTAAAAGCTAGAGTGCTCGGGAAAGGAAAACTCAATCTTCCCAACTCTCCATGTCTGAAAGAAGCTCTGCTAGTAGAAGGCCTCACTGCAAACCTCATCAGCATAAGCCAGATATGTGATTTAGATCTGTATGTCCACTTCACTCGCGAAAAGTGCTCGGTCAAAGACAAACAAAACAAGGAAGTCATGATAGGCCACAGGTCCCTTGACAACTGTTATCTATGGTCTCCAACAGTCAGTACCTTGCCAACCAAGTGTCTTTTATCCAAAGCTCAAGAGACAAAACTATGGCATCAAAAACTTGGTCACATCAATTTGAGGAATATGCAAAAGATTCTCTCTGAAAAGGCTATCATCGGAGTTCCCAACCTCAAGATCATTGAAGGAAAAATCTGTGGAGAATGCCAAATTGGGAAACAAGTCAAGATGTCACACAAGAAGGTACAACATCTTACTACTTCTCGTGTTCTAGAACTTCTTCATGTTGACCTTATGGGACCCATGCAAGTAGAAAGTCTAGGAGGAAAGAAGTACATATTTGTATGTGTAGACGACTTCTCAAGATACACATGGGTAGATTTCATTCGAGAGAAGTCAGATACCTTCTCAGTCTTTGAAGCCTTATGTCGAAGAGTTCAACGAGAAAAGGGAGAAGTTATTGGGAAAGTCGTTCGACTTTGGAGCGATCATGGAAAGGAGTTTGAAAACATCAGCTTCGCAAACTTTTGTGATGCTGAAGGAATTGCCCACGAATTTTCTGCTCCCATCACTCCTCAGCAAAACGGAATCGTTGAAAGAAAGAATCGCACTCTTCAAGAGATGGCAAGAGTCATGATGTTAGCCAAAGACATCCCGCAACACTTCTGGGCTGAAGCTTTGAATACGGCATGCCATATTCATAATAGAGTGACTCTCCGACCTGGAACTTCGTTCACTCTTTATGAAATATGGAGGGGGAGAAAGCCGAATGTCAAATACTTCCATGTGTTTGGATCAGTCTGCTACATACTCGCAGATAGGGAACCGCGACGCAAATTGGATCCTAAAAGCGAAGAAGGCATCTTCCTCGGATACTCCAGAAATAGTCGGGCTTTTCGTGTATTCAACAAACGCACCCGGACTATCATGGAATCCATCAATGTCGTGATCGATGACAGCAACGAGCAATCCAGTGACGAGGACGAAGAAGTCCTAAATCTCTCAGGAGAAGTCAGAGGAGAAGTCAGACCGGAAGTCAAGGACGATGAGCGCAACAAAGGGTCTGAAGACGAAAGCCAAATCATCCCGGATGAAGAAGCAACTCCCACAAGGCAAACAGCTCCATCAAGAAGAATTCAGAAGTATCATCCACCCCAGGATGTAATTGGAGACATTAATGAGGGAGTTCGAACTCGTCAAAAAGCAGCCCTTGACTGCCAAGAGTTGATAGGTAACATGTGCTTTATTTCCAAAATTGATCCAAAGAATATACAAGAGGCCATCAATGATGAGTATTGGGTCTGCGCGATGCAAGAAGAATTGGTTCAGTTTGCAAGGAATGAAGTCTGGGAACTTGTACCCAAACCTGACAATGTCAATGTCATCGGGACAAAATGGATATTCAAAAACAAATCTGACGAACAAGGAAACATCACTCGAAACAAAGCGAGACTGGTGGCTCAAGGGTACACACAAGTCGAAGGAGTCGACTTTGAAGAAACCTTTGCTCCGGTAGCCAGACTGGAAGCCATACGACTTCTTCTCGGCATCGCATGTCATCTGCGTTTCAAACTCTATCAGATGGATGTAAAGAGTGCCTTTCTCAATGGAAATCTGAACGATGAAGTCTATGTAGCCCAACCAAAGGGATTCGAAGACCATGACTCTCCACACCATGTCTACAAGCTAAAGAAAGCTCTCTACGGTCTCAAACAAACTCCACGAGCATGGTATGAACGTCTTACTCAATTCCTTGTAAAGAATGGCTATATTCGAGGGGGAGTAGACAAAACTCTCTTTGTGAAGAAGGAAGGAAAAGACATCATGATTGCTCAAATATATGTCGATGACATTGTGTTTGGAGGGAAGTCAGACAAGATGGTGGACCGCTTCGTTCAACACATGCAGTCTGAATTTGAGATGAGTATGGTCGGTGAGCTCACATATTTCCTAGGCTTCCAGATCAAGCAGATGTCAGATGGAATATTTATCTCCTAGAGCAAATACGCAAAGAACATTGTCAAGAAGTTCGGGTTAGAAAAGGCTTCGCACAAAAGGACTCCTATTGCCACACATGACAAGTGCACAAAGGACGAGATGGGAGAACCAGTTGATCAAAGTCTTTATCGAAGCATAATAGGAAGTCTCCTCTATTTGACAGCAAGTCGACCCGACATTGCTTATTCTGTGGGAGTCTGTGCTACATATCAAGACAATCCAAAAGTCAGTCACGTGGCTCATGCAAAGAGGATCATAAGGTACATCTCAGGAACCTCTGAATTGGGATTACTATGTTCCTTTGATACCTCTCCTACTCTTGTTGGATACTGTGATGCTGACTGGGCGACAAGCACACCAGATCGAAGAAGCACCTCTGGAGGTTGTTTCTACCTGGGGAACAACCTTGTATCATGGTTCAGTAAAAAGAAAAACTGTATTGCTCTATCTACTGCTGAGTCCGAATATATTGCAGCCGGAAGTAGCTGCACTCAGCTTCTTTGGATGAAACAAATGTTGGCAGAATATGGAGTCAAGCAAGAAGTCATGACTTTATTCTGCGACAACATCAGTGTAATCAACATCTCGAAGAACCCAGTGCAACATAGCAAGACAAAGCATATTGACATCAGGCACCACTTTATTTGAGAGCTTGTAGAAGAAAAGAAAATGAAGCTCGAATACCTACCCACCGAGAAACAAGTCGCAGATATATTTACAAAATCGTTAGATGCCAAAAGGTTTGAAAGTCTGAGGTCGACCCTCGGACTTTGCTGTCTAGAATAGTCAGAAGTCAAGCAAGAAGAGGAAGAGCTTTTGGATTGATTTTACTCTTTCTCTCAATCAGGACCAAACAGGGTCTACAAAATCAAACCGGGCCCAAATCCTTTCATCAGAAGCCCGTTAGTCTTTTTGAATTTTGGGAATGATTACGATCTGACTATCCACCTATCAGAAATCATTCTGTTCAACTCCCACAGACTCTGCACCTTCTCCATCATTTGAAATCGCTAGGGTTTCTCAGATCAAAAAGCTCAGCAAAAATTTGCTTACCCCACAAAGAACAAAATCCTAGCTAAATGGTTGGTACTCGCAGCGGTAGAATACCATCTGCTTCAAAAGTACTTCGAGCAAAGATGAGGGCAAAAGTCATTGCCAAGAAATTATCTGCCTCCAAATCGACTAGAACCAAGCATGGAGTAAGGATCCGAGGAGGAAGAAGCTGTGCCCAAGAGGGTTGTGAGAAGGAAACTACCAACACAAAGGTTGGTTGATGAAGAAGAAGAACCTCAAGTTCAGAGAAGATTGACCCTAAAGAGAAAGGCAACAGAAAAAAGAGAAGCTTCGGCGTCCAAACATCCGAAGAAGTCAAGAAAGAAGTCAGTAACCACAGCAGCAACCTCTGTCTCTGAAGAAGAAGACACCCTAATTGTGCTACCACAGGTGAAGAAGACATTAGGAGGACAGAAGCTCCCCAAGTATGTACCGAAGGCACACACAGACAACGTCTCTTTCCACTCTGTAGACAATGCCGTTAAGTGGCAGTATGTCTATCAACGGAAGATTTATCCAGAAAGAAAACTCTCCACTGAAGCACAAGGGATAGATACGATTGTAGAGCTTATTCGTAGAGCTGGCCTGACCAACACGGTCATAAATATTGGTCCATTCTACCCGCCTTGGTTAAGGAGTTTATCGTCAATCTATCAAGCGAGTTCGATGACCCTGAAGATGCTGAATACCGAAAGGTGTTTGTTCGGGGGGAATGCTTCGAAGGCTCTGCCTCAACCATCAACACATACCTTGGCAGAGATGACCCAGAAGTCACTCCGGAAGTCCCGCACTTGGACAAAGTAGCGGTCGAAATAACCGGAGGACGTAAGAAGGGATGGCCAGTCAAGGACACCATTGCGGCAACCGAGCTCACAGCAAAATACTCTATTCTCTACCGCATCGGTCTGGCTAACTAGGCACCCTCTACGCATGGGTCAAGCATCAAAACAGAGATGGCAAAACTCATTTACCAAATAGGTACGCAGTCTCCCATTGATTTTGGCACTTATATTATTGACCATCTAGTTAAGCACGCCAAATCATGTGCAATTAAACTTCCGATCGGGTTTCCTTTGCTAATCACCGGTATCCTTCTCCAACAATGTCCTAACATTGTTCGAGAATCGGATATCCCGGGTAAAAAGCCACTGCCTCTAGCCATCAATCTCAAGAACTTTGAAGGGCAGAAGTTGAAGGACCTTGGATTTCCTATGGCCAAAACTCCAGGAGCTGGATCAAGCTTTCGTCCCTCAGGACCAATTGGCGCTAGGATGCAGGAAGGATTGGTGGAAATGATTGCTGATCTGGAGAAGTCAATTGCCACGCTCTCAACTCGCAAAGTCGCCTGTGAAGTCCTTCTAGAAGACCTCCGAGCTACTGCTGCTGCAACTGCTGAAGAAGAAGATAACGACTCCACGTCGTTTTAGTAATTCTCTGAAATTTGCTATGATAACTTTGTCCCACACACACTTTTAAATTCTCGGGGTTTGTCCGAGTTACTTTCTGCACTTTATGACTGTTTATTTTTGGGATATTTGCTCTTGATTGAGCTGGATTTGATCTCATGTTTGAGCCGTTTATTTGCTCATGGTGTGAGCTATTTGTCTTTTACCCTGCTGATTAGTCAAATTTAGGTTATGAGATTGCCTTTGGCAATATTATTAGACAAACAGGGGGAGACATATGTGATACGACGCACGCCAGAAGTCGCGCCGAAAGATGTACATAGAAGTCGTCGCACCAGAAGCCACTCAAGAAGTCAAGCTCCAGAAGATACACTAGAAGCCGCACAACAAGTCGCATCGGAAGTCACGAAACTTGCTGTGTGCGTAACTGCCTCAAGTTGACGACGATGTGCCTGCTTGGAGTAAAGAAGTCACATCACTTGTTGTGCGTAACTGCCACAAGATAAGTCACTTGTAGTGCGTAACTGCCACAAGATGACGATGGGCTTACAAAAAGGTGTTTGCCTAAAAAATTGCCAAAGGGGGAGATTGTTGCTACGTGTAATAGTTGGCATGATTTTTTAGCGCAAAAGTAAGAAGTCGAGTAACATGTTACATGACATGTGAAGCCACTTGTTGCGAGCCGCAGATTAGGAAAGTCTGAAGCTTTCCTATTTCAACGAAGCTTGGAGCGAAAGAAGAAAGGCGGCACGAAGACTTGAAGCGCAAGAGAGTGACGTCAACAAGTCAAGCGACTTCCAGCTGGCAATTGCACGTCAGCGATAGGCGGCAACTAGACTTGCCTGATTTCATCAGGAAGTCAGAACAGGCAAGACGACTTCCAGCTGTCATGGAAGGCGGCAACAACTTGCCTGACTTTCCTGTTCCTGATCCAAGGATTAGGAATGTGAGCTGCTATAAAAAGCCCTTGGCTTCCCATTAGCAGTATCCGTTCTTGTCCCATTAGCTAGATCCCTTCTTGACCATTAGAACATCCCCTGATATGAGCATGATGTTCATCGCAGCCGTTACACGCTTTCATTGCAACTTTGAGATGATCTTGTCCATATCATGCATATTATAGTTCATAAAAAACCTATCATAAGCACGAGGAAGGGATTGTAGAGCGAAGTCTACAATGCCATCTCCTGTCCCATCCCAAGACTCGGTCTTGTCAGGTGTACGAGATGTCCCTTTAACTTTAGGACGTAGGGACTAACAGAGCCGCATGCTGACATTTTTGCAGGAGAGGAGTTCCTTGAGAATGACGAATTGCGCCATCATTATTTGCGCCATTAGTTCCTTAAGAGTCGAGTCTTCTCCTTGAACATAACCCTAATTTGCGCCATCATGGCACAAGGGTCTCCGAACAGTTCCATAAACTGCTTTTGGAATTCTCCCTCCAAGTAGCCCAACATCACATACGCCACATCCCCAGAATCGCTAAGGTGCTTCCTGAATGCATCCTTAACGGCCCTTATGGCGTTGAGTGTTGGTTCCCCAGGGATAGCTCGGTCAAGGACGTATTCCTTGTGTTCCAACTTGAACACAATAGTTTCTTTCCCAGTCCAGATAGTTTACTTCATTGACCTTAAACCTTTTCTAAGATAGGCCTCCATGATAAACTGTTCGTGTTTATTAGCCATTTATATACGCGAGAAAAGTAAATTTAATTAGAAAGTTGAATAAATTTATGCAGATCTTGAATAAACATCAACCATCCTATTCTAACTTAATAGAATCCAAAACCAAGATCCATGATTCGGGAATTGAAGTACGCTAAGGCACACCGCTCCAACTCACTTATTTAGGTAGGACATGTATCCAATTACAACCCGTGTAATTCTTGGCAAGGGTATGTGTTGTTGCACACGACATACACTTTCTGACACCCTGGCTCGAGCTTGTTCGAGAACCACAGTTAAGTCAACCAAATCAAGTAAGCTTAGTTCGATAAAGATGCTCCGCTAAGGCGCATGACATCTAGATAGAACTTTAGCAAACTTGTATAGAGCGCACTCTCGAAGATGCTCCGCCAAGGCGCACGACATCAACATAGTGGAGAACTATACAAGCTTATGATTTTGGGTTGCTATCTCACTTGAATTAAAATTCTTTGTGATCGGTTGAGTTTAAATCATTTATGTTTGATACAATTATGAACCCGTCAAAAAAAAACCGTGTTGTGACGTTTCCAATTGATCTCACATTATCTTGCCAAACCCGTGTTGTGACGCTTCGAAACTGTCATGTACAACCCGTGCAAAGTCGTTTTTCAAATTTGAACACATCCATCACAACCTGTGCGACGATGGTTCACAAGGCCTTAACATGCAAACTATAAATCTAGTTTTAATCTTTGCATGTTGGTGATAGCTTAAACTAAAATTAAGCCAAGCATGCTCGCAAATAAATTTATCATTTGAATAAATTATAGCGTGTATCAAAGTTGTTGCTACGTTTAATAGTTGGCATGATTTTTTAGCGCAAAAGTAAGAAGTCGAGCAACATGTTACATGACATGTGGAGCGACTTGTTACGAGCCGCAGATTAGGAAAGTCTGAAGCTTTCCTATTTCGACAAAGCTTGGAGCGAAAGAAGAAAGGCGCCACGAAGACTTGGAGCACAAGAGAGTGACGTCGACAAGTCAGGCGACTTCCAGCTGGCAGTTACACGTCAGCGAAAAGAGGCAACTAAGGCGGCAATTATACTTGCCTGATTTATTCAGGAAGTCAGAAACAGGCAAGACGACTTCCAGTTGTCGTGGAAGGCGGCAACAACTTGCTTGACTTTCCTGTTCCTGATCCAAGAAGGATTAGGAATGTGAGCTGCTATAAAAAGCCCTTGGCTTCCCATTAGCAGTATCCGTTCTTGTTCTAACCTACAAGATTTCTCAGAGCTCTTAACCGTGCACCATCGGCGTGTTGAGAGGCTGATGAATATTCGCTAGAACGGACCTTTTGCTCCGATCAAACCTTGAGTCGCGAAGACTAAGTGTTTGGGTCGGTTAGGGTTTTTGTTTGTGATTGAAGATTGACAACTCCGTCAAGAAGACAACGACACCGAGCATAGGAGCTTGCTCGAAGGGTGGAATTGAGGGAATCTCAAAGACAGGGGGAGAGGCTCCTGGTCGAGGCGATTCACGGTAAGATCTTTAGTAGCTTAGGACAATAGCTTGTGTGATAGCTAGTTGGGCTTGAAGTTGTACTATTGACTACCTGATAGTGAAAAACCTTTCCACTGGCAAGTGCCCCCAGACGTAGGTGCGGAGTCACCGAACTGGGTAATCATCTCTGGTGTCGTGATTATTATCTGTCTATTACTTTGTTTACTGTTTCCACAAGAAGTCGATACTTCGTCTACGATTCAGAAGTTACAGACTTTGTGTTCGACTTCCTGACTCGGCTACGATTCAGAATTTCAATCATCATTTGCAATATTTAAAATTGGCATTATATTACTTATATGTTGAAGTAATAGGTTAAGTATGATCTGATATATGTCCACCAAAGTAGTAGAACCATATATCTGTACGCATCACACTTAACGGGTCCCTAGTCAAATATGCTTCTATGAAGCGACTAAGTATGAGGATGATTCTCTATGGTATAGTTCTATTTGCCATTGGGTTGGGATCCCGAAATTAGATCATAGATATCAATTGGAATTGATATTGGACGACCCGCTCTGAACGGTGTTCCATAGATACAGTCATGAACACATTCAAATGTGGTAACTTGTCGTCGTATCCTCAGACCATGGAGTCTTTGTAATCGCTATATAGTAAAGAACCATGTTTGACTTGTTCCTAATGTTGTATGTAACAAGAAAACCATAACGGACATGATTGGTGCGTGGACAAACTGTATGAATGATATGAAAGGCGGCTAAGGGATTTATCCCTCATACTACGGTATAAGATAAGTATCTGATTAGGCCACTCGATAGAGATTGACTGAAGGGAGAGCATGGTCATGAACATGATACGGATTACCAGTATTTAGTAATCACACATATCGAGAAACGGAGATTGATTAAAGGGATAATTCCAGATGGGTACCCTTGGTTATGTCTCATTATCACATGACATACCCTAGAATTTTTCGTATTAGGGTGACTACCCTAGCATTTCATTTTTCTCACCGTTACTCATTCCGTCCAATTCCGTTAGTTTTTAACATTTTTGACATGTGAAATGACTAAAATACCCTTTAGGGTTAAGTGAGTTATTATAATTGGATTGAAAAGACTAAAATGCCCTCAACTATTCTTCTAATTTTCAAACTTGTGCCACTCCTTCTCTTTCCTCTCTTTTGTCTCTTCACGACCTCCCGGCCTTGTCTCCGGCCTCCGACGGCTTTGTCTCAGGTCTCCGGTCGTCTTTAGCCTCGCTCCGATGGTCTCCAATACATCCAACATTGCCTCCGGCCTCCTCCAACGTTTCCGTGTGGTGGTCGGACTTAGCTTGCCGGAAAAAATGGTGGCCTCCTCACCACCCTCGCCAACGCTATCTCCGAGTCCCTCAAGCTCTTCGGCCTCCTCTCCGACTCCGGTGGCAAGAAATCCCTCCTCACCAGCTCACCCCACAACACTACTCTTCTCTACTATTTTTTTTACTCCTCAATATTATCAAAACACATTTTAAGTCAAATACTTGTTATTTGTTTACATACTACAATTAATATTAGTTAGTTAAATCAAAATATACACTATCCATGAATCTTCCTATCACTATTCCTATATTATACTATACTATATTATACTTCCTCATCATCCTCATTTGGCTTTGACCCACCACATCATATCTCATCCCTTCCCACTGTTTCATTTTTTTTGAAATTCCTAATTATTTAAACTTATAATTAAATAAACATTGTTGGCTTGCCCATCTTTCTTATATATATATATACTTGCTTTCTCAATTCCATCAAAGCAAGCCGAATCAATATCCGTCTTCTGTTTCTCTCTCAATACGTCTCTTGGGTTTTTTGAATTGTAAAGAAATATTGGATGGAAGTGGAAGCAACGGTACTTGTGTGGTGGACGAGAGCGCGACGAGCTCCACCGTGGATACTCTGACGACGGCGACGACGCCGTGCCGGGTCGAGAGCGGGGCGAGCATCGTTGTTCTGGACTCCAGCGAGTCGGTGAGCGGCGGAGTGGAGGCGGAGTCGAGGAAGCTGCCGGAGACAAGGCCATCGGAGGTCGTGCAGAGACAAAAGAGAGGAGAGAGAGGGAGTGGCACAAGTTTGAAAATTAGAAGAATAGTTGAGGGCATTTTAGTCTTTTCAATCTAATCATAATAACTCACTTAACCCTAAAGGGTATTTTAGTCATTTCACATGTCAAAAATGTTAAAAACTAACGGAATTGGACGGAATGAGTAACGGTGAGAAAAATGAAATGCTAGGGTAGTCACCCTGATACGAAAAATTCTAGGGTATGTCATGTGATAATGAGACATAACCAAGGGTACCTATCTGGAATTATCCCTTGATTAAATAAGGGTGACGTCTCTATCCCTTATGATTAATCTAGATATCAGACGATAAAGGGACAACGACATGTACTGCATGAGGGTAAATCGAATCATCGATCATCATGCACGTCGGGTAATCATAACGTCTTACTAGAGGCCACTTATGATGAATCGGGTAAAATGGAATTTTACGCCGATCCGCCTGAGCCTAATGGGTCACACACGTACAATATGGATTTTGAGAGAAACAACTAAAGATCAGGAATTCGTTCGACGCGATACAAAAAAGCTTGGATAACAATTGGACCTGGCACGAGACCACATGGCCAAAGCAATTGGGCTTCGGCCGATGAGGCCCAAGGTGGCCGGACCAATTAGTGGCCCACATGTGGGTCCACATATACATCGAATATTCTTGATAAGATGGTGATTTGCCAAGGTATGCGCAAGGTATAGGCAAGGCATGGGCAATTGGGAGTTAGTTTGCAAGGACACTTTATGCCATGCTCCCATCACCAACTCATCTATTTAAGACAAAGAGAGAGTGAGCATTATGTCATAACACACAAAACAAAAAGAAAAAGGTGGCTCTCTCTCCCTCTTGGCTAGCTCTCGGCCGAGACCAACACTCCCCTTCATTCTCTTTCTCTTAATCTTCACACACAACTCTAGTAGGTTGTGTGTGTATGTATCTTTAATCATCCTATCCATGTGGATACTGTTAGAGAGAAGATCCAAACATGTTCTTCTTGTTTGATTCGATCAACTGAAGAAACTGTCCAGCTCTGTCCAGTTCCGGCGATGGATATTGCGTAAGGTGTAGCTCTCTGGTCCGAAGATACGGTTTGAAACCAGCGGCATATTAAAGAAGACTCAAAGTTCTACAAGTTTTGTGAAATGGTAATTTTACATTAGAGCTCTGGTTTGGGAGCTACAAGGCCGACAACCGAAGAACCCGGTCAACACTGTCCAGCACTGTCGGCCAAACTGTTTTGCTCCAGACGGAGGTCCTGCCATCCGAACTGCGTGAAGAGCAAAACATGAAAGTTGTAGAAAATTGGATGGGCCTCACTTTTCAGAAAGAACCGAAGCTTTGGATATTGTTAGCTCGAGATATGGAGCTTCAAACTCACCTTTTCTGCAGGGCAGATTCACGATCAAACTGAAAGGAAAAATCTTGCGATTTGAATTTTCCTTGGGATTTAATGGTTTCATGATCTTGGGCAGATTTTGGGTTATAATTTTTGTTGCTTCCACTGCCATGATGTTTTGGTGAGCCCAAAATCCCAACAGTGGTATCAGAGTACGGTAACCCTCTTAAATATTCGTTTGAATCGATTCCGGTGATGTTTTGCTTGCCATGTTGCTATAATATGTTTATTTATTGTTTATGGGTTTTATATGCCATGAAAATGAAGTTTTAAACATATTATCAAATCTGTAATTTTTCAAAACAAATTTCATTTGTCAGGTCGCCGGAAACGGGACTCTCGGGGAGCCGAAAAAGAGAACTGGGTCGTGGCCATTAGATGGTCACGGTCATGTGTCCATCCCGCCCCTGACCCGGCAGATGCCAGATTCTGGCCGTGGCCGGTGGTGGAGGCCCGGCGGATAGGGTTGCCAAACCCTAGCGTGTCGATGCGTAGGGGCTCGGCCCATTTCGTTTGGGCCCGGGTGGTTTGTTGCACGGTGTTTTATCCGTGGCAAAAACCCGCAATCCTATTTTTTGAAAATTTTAGATTTGAACGGTTTCGATAAACCGATCTTTGGAACAGGTCTAGTTTCAATAAACCTGACCGAGCAACTTGGAGATGAAAATTAAAACCGGAAATGTATCTTGTTTGACAACATGCTTGTATGATAACATGTTGTGTGATGCGTTGATATGCATGGTGCATAGATAGCCCAATAGAGCATTTAATTATTTATCGTTTAAAACGGTCTACAAACTGTTATATTGTAACGTGTAATTATTCTTTATAGCGGGCTGCGAAGCGCAACTGATAAACTTTAATTATTCTTTCATCTGGTCTAGAAGTCGAGTATTAATTGTAATTAATTTCTCAAGTCGAGAAGGGTGAAAACCGAGAACGGTGACAATCTTGGAGGACGTCAACGAGCTAGTAGGAGCAACATAAGTGGTGATGACGAAAGGAGTCTTCGTCTCATAAAATACCTGGAACTTAAGCTTGGGCTATTTGTGCATAATTAACGCTTTGATGCATGCTAGAATTTATTTTCATGATAAATTTAAACGCGAGCATGCTTGATTATTTTAGTTTAAGCTAACACCAACATGCAAAGATTAAAACCGGATTAATTGTTTGCATGTTAAAAGCGTTGTGAACCATCGTCGTACAGGTTGTGATGGATGTGTTCAAATTTGAAAACGTCTTTACACGGGTTGTATACGACGGCTTTGAAGAAGATGATGTGAGATAAATTAGAAACGTCACAATACTGGTTGTTGATGACGGGTTCATAATTATATCAGACATAACTGATTTAAACTCAACCGAGCACAAATAATTTTAAGTCAAGCGATACACCAACCCAAAATCATAAGCTTGTATAGTTCTCCACTTTGTTTATGTCATGCACCTTAGCGGAGTATCTTCGAAAGTGCGCTCTATACAAGTTTGCCAAAGTTCTATCTAGATGTCGTGCGCCTTAGCGGGGCATCTTTTTCGAACTAAGCATACGTGATTTGGTGGGTTGAGTCAGGGTGTCAGAAAGGGTATGTCGTGTACTTTTGTATAGACCCTTGCCAAGAATTACACGGGTTGTAATTGGACCCAATTGCACGGGGTGTAATTGGATACAAGTCCTACCTAAATAAGTGAATCGGAGCGGTGCGCCTTAGCGTAGTTTGGTTCACGAATCATGGGTCTTGGTTTTAGATTCAATTAAGTTAGAATCAAATGGTTGATGTTTATTCAGGATCTTTCTAAATTCATTCAACTTTCTGATTAAATTTACATTCCTCGCGTAGATAAATGGCTAATAAACACGAACAGTTTATCATTGAGGCCTATCTTAGAGAAGGTTAAGCTCAATGAAGCAAACTATTAGGAACTGTTGTGTTCAAGTTGGAACACAAGGAATACGTCCTTGACCAGGCTATCCCTGGGGAACCAACATTCAACACCATAAGGGCCGTTAAGGATGCATTCAAGAAGCACCTTAGCGATTCTGGGGATGTGGCGTATGTGATGTTGGATTGCTTGGAGGGAGATCTCAAAAAGAAGTTTATGGAACTGTCTGAGGACTCTTTCTACTTCCGATTCATGGGTATTTATACCGGGCATGAATCTGTATGGATGAACAGAAACTGGAAAGTAGAAGAGATTATGGGAAACACAAGGTGGACCTAAGAGTTGGGAACATAATCAGGGTTGCCGCTGTAGGCTCCATTATTCTTGTTTTCCCCAGTAGACTTGTAATAGTACTTGATAATGTGTATTACATACTTATGTAATTTCTAATAAAGTCGACTGTTTATACATATTGAATATGGAAAATTTAAGCTCATAATATAACATTAATACTAAAAGGTTTAAATCTGATCATTTAAACAAAACTATAATATGGCACTGTCATTTGGGTCGCATAAATGAGAACTGCAATTCAGCACTTTACAAGTGCGGACTTTTAAGTCCATTCGAATTCTATTCGATGAAGGGTGCGAGACTTGTTTAATGGGAAAAATGACTAAAGCACCTTTCATCGGAAGAGGTGAAGGGGCGGGTGACCTATTGGGCCTAATACGCAACAGAATGTATGTAGGCCAATGAGTTCACTTTCCATGAGTGGTTTAAATTACTTTATCACTTTTACTGCCGATTGCAGTAGATTTTATTAGGTCTATTCAATAAGACATAAGTCAGACACTTTTGATAAATTCAAAGAGTTTAAGAATGAAGTACAAAACAAGTTTGGGAAAATTATTAAGGAACTTCGTTTATATCAAAGTGCAGAATACTTGTCCACAAAGTTTCATGATCATCTTGAGGGATATGGGATCTTATCATAGTGGACTCTACCAGGAACATCACAACAAGATGGTGTGTCCGAAGGCTGGAAACGAACATTGTGGGATATGATTCGTTCCATGATGAGTCACTCTAATCTCCCAATCTCCTTTTGGGGTTATGCTCTAGAACAGCTGCATTCGTTATGAATCGGGCTCTAACGAAGGCAGTGGGAGGACTATAGATCTGGTTGATATTCCAGAGGATGTAGTTTCTCGGGAACCACTAGAAAGCCCCGTACAAGAGTTGGAGCCAGAGCGGGTAGTAGAGTAGGAACCACCCACTGCAGTTCTTCAGGACGGTCCAAGGCGATCAGTATGGAATTTATGTGACTCAAGGTGACGAGCTGGTATTGGTGGATCAAATTGATAAGCCCACAACCTTTCGAGTAGCCATGGACAGTACCAACTCTGAGACATGGCTGGGTGCCATGTATCGGAATTGGAATCTAAGTTTTGATAAAGCTAATAATTAGTTCGACTCTATCAAGAACGAAGATGGGCCTTGCGTTTAAAAGAAGGCGGATGGAAGTAAGATATTCTTTTAGGTGCTATATGTCCACGACATATTACTCATTGGAAATGACATCCCAACCTTGTTCTTGACAAAGGCTTGGTTAGGCGAGTGTTCCGCAATGAAGGACTTAGGTGATACCTCTTACATCTTGGGATCAACTGTAGGAACTTTGGGGCTATCAAGAACTCATATGGCAGCGGAATCAATATATATTAACCCCAAGAACTGTCCAAGAACATCAAACCAATAAATCTCAAGGCAAAATCGAAATCACAACTTTACCTTCGGCTTGTTCGAATCAGTTTGAAGAACGCTTCGGATCTTCAACTCTAGCCAAGTCCACGCGGATAGGATGATCCCTTGAAGATCTTACACCCTTCTAATTTACTAGAATAGAAGGGAGAGCAAGAGAGAGCAAGAGGAGTGGGAGGGAGGAGTTTGGCCGAGCCTCTTGAAGAGTGAGAGAAGAACAAAACACACTTGTGATATTTTCTTGGTGTGTTGGTATATGTGTTGGTGAATTGATGTGTGTTGGGTTAAGAGAAAATGATGATGATCATTGGGTGGCCACCTTTATTCACACTTACCCAAAAGGATTAGGTTAGTGTGTATCTAGTCATCATCCACTTAACAAAAATTAGTGGAGAAAGGGACCAACCCTTTGCTCTACTATTGGGACTTCGTTGGGTCGGCCACTTGGGCCTTGTGGCACGAAGTCTAATGAGGTCCATGAGGTTCCGTGCCGCATCCAACTTACCCTTGAACTAATCGTAAAAAGTCCGACGCGACATCAACGAAAGACTTAATCCAGTTTTTCCCATGCCTCTCTCTCGAGTCTCTCTGATCTTTCCTTCTCTCTCATAATCCATATCCTATGCATGACCCTCTATGCTCATGCCGACGTCGGCGGATCGGCGTAAAATTTCATTTTACCTGATCCATCATTAGTGGCCTCTAGTAAGACGTTATGATTACCCTACGTGCATGATGATCAATGATTCGATTCAACCTCATGTAGAACATGTCGCTATCCCTTTATTGCCTGGTATCGAGATTGATCATAAGGCATAGAGACGTCACCCTTATTCAATCAATCTCTGTTTCTCGATATGTGAGATTACTAAATACTGATAACCCGTATCGTTGGCATGGCCATGCTCTCCCTTCAGTTAATCTCTATCGAGTGGCCTAAACAGATACCTATGTCATACCGTAGTATGAGGGATAAATCCCTTAGCCGCCTTTCGTATCACTCATACAATCCGTCCTCGTGCCAATCATATCCGTTATGGTAGTCTTGTTATGGACAACATTAGGAGCAAGTCAAACGCGGTTCTTTACTGTATAGCGATCACAGAGACTCCTTGGTCTAAGGATACGACGACAAGCTACCACAATTTAATGTGTTCATGACTGTATCTATGCAACACCATTCAGTGCGGGTCGTCCAATATCACTCACCCAAATGAATCTATGATTTGATTTCTGGAACACTCCCAATGGTAAATAGAACTTTACCATCTATTGCAACGTAAGTGATTTTCACATCACCCCTCTCGATGATTTGTCGAATTAGGTGATATTTCCTGGGTACATGTTTGGATCTGTTATGTGCTCTATGCTCTTTAGCTTGCGGAATGGCCCCTGTGTTGTCACAAAATAAGCTTACTGGACCAGACGCGTTTGGCACTACCCCTAATCCAGCTAGGAAGCTCCTGATCCATACTGTTAGGTTTGTGCCCTAGTCCAAAATAATTCCTCAATCTATATTGTAACAGACATCATTATTCTACATAATAAAAGGCATAATATTACTAACGTGTTGTAGTAATATATAAAAATGTGATTTGATCTATGTCATAATGTGTGTAATCACTTATAGTAGAACTATAGATCAGAAAGAGTTGCATTCGATAGAGTCCCTGATCAGCTAAGCTTCTTCTGAAGCGATCAGTATGAGACTAACTCCTTGTGAACACGCTCTACTGATCATGGCAAAGATGTGCCGGAGTTATATCATAGATATCATCAGGTCGATGATATCGGACAACCCGATTGTGAGTATGCTGCATAGATCCAGTCATGAGATACTCACATATCGTAACTTGTCATTATATCCTAAGACCAAGGAGTCTTTGTGTACACTATGTAACAAATACCTAAGTTTGACCTAGTCTAACGTTATCTGTAAAAGGGTAGCTATAACGGCTTCGATTGGCTTTGGCATTTATTGCACTAGTGAACTCGAAAGGCGTCTGAGGGATTTATCACTCATACTTCGGTATGAGAAAGATATCCGTTTAGGCCACTTGATGAGTATGACTGAAGAAATAGCATGGCCATGCAGGTGATACTTTAGTATCAGTTTTCAGTCATCTCAGATATCAAGAAACAGTGATTGATAAATTAGGATGACCGTTCTATGCCTATTGATCAATCTGGATATCGGTTTGATAAAAGGATAGTGAAATGTACGATAACAGGTTAAGTCGAATAATCGATAATCACGAATATTGGATAATCATAATGTCTTGCTAGAGGCCACTTATGATGGAAAGGGTAAAATGGTAATTTTACCAGTCTGACAATTATTCGTGAGCCTAGAGGGTCACACGCATTAAGCACAATACATGACAATAATTATGGATGAGAGTTGAGAACAATTCGGTAGTTTTCTGGCCTAAGGTTTTAATCAGACGGTTGAAGAAATCAATTCGAGGAAATTGAGCCGTTTTGAGTAAACCGAAATTAGAACTCAAGTTAATGGGTTTAATTTGGGTTTTAGTTAAATGGGCTTAAAGCCCATTTAGGGTTTAAGATAATAGAGGGGTTAAATGCAAATAAGAAGGATTAAAAGGATGGATAATGCAATTTTTATTTTGAAATTCAATTTAATTTCAAATTAAAAATCACATAATCTTTTAATTATCTTATCCTTGGAATTTTTCAGCAACCAACTCTCTCTCTCTCTCCCTCATTGCCGAACCCACTCTCCCCTCTCTACCTCCATTATTGCTCAAGTTTTCTTTTCTATTTTCTAGCAAAATTAGAGAGAAAAACCATTTTCGCTTGTGTGCTTGTGTGGACCTTATAGAGAGGACACTACGCTTATGTTCTTGTCGATTTCAAGAGGTAAATATTAGATTTTAATTATGTTTATAACATGTTCAAATAGCATTAAGATCAAGTTTTACGATCACCACGGTTACATATTGTCCGCTGCATGATTTTCAATCTTTGGAACCCGTGGTGATCTCTTTCACATACAGCCTCCTTCGCTGCTTCTGAGGCAGCAATGTACTGAGATTCCGTTGTAGAGTAAGCGGTAGAATCCTGCTTCTTGCTCTTCCAGCTAAAAGCTCCTCCATTCAACATGAACACATATCCAGACAGACTTTTATAGTCATTCGGATCCGTCTGGAAACTAGCGTCAACAAAACCTTTGATGACTAGTTCATCATATTCTCTTCCCCCATAAAAAAGAAAAGCGTCCTTGGTTCTCCTCAAGTAGTTGAGGATTGCCTTGACCGCAATCCAATGTTCCTCACCGGGGTTGGATTCATGCCTACTGGTACAGCTTAGGGCAAACGAGATGACCGGTCTCGTACATATCATGGCATACATGATAGATCCAATAGCCGAAGCGTATGGAATTCCACTCATTTTTTTCAGCTCATCAGTCGTCACCGGACGCTGAGTCTTGCTCAGTCTTATGCGATGACGAATGGGTAAGAATCCTTTCTTGGCATCAAGCATTGAGAATCTTTTCAACACTTTGTCTATATAGGTGCTCTGACTTAAACCCAAGACCTGCTTGGTGCGATCTCTCCTTATCTTAATACCCAAGATGTAAGAGGTTTCTCCTAAGTATTTCATTGCGAAACACTCGCTTAACCAAGCCTTTGTTGAGTGCAAGGTTGGGATGTCGTTTCCAATGAGTAATATGTCGTCGACATATTTCCCAAAAACACTATCTTACTCCCATCCTCCCTTTTGTAAACGCAAGGTTCATCATCGTTCTTTATAAAGTCGAACTGTTTCACAGCTTGATCAAAATGTTGATTCCAACTTCTTGAAGCTTGCTTCAATCCATAAATGGACTTGAGCAAGTTACAAATCTTTCCCTTATTCTGTGGATCTACAAAACCTTCAGGTTGCGTCATATAAACGTCCTCATTTAAGTTCCAATTAAGGAAGGCGGTTTTGGCATCCATCTTCCATATCTCGTAGTCATAATATGCTGCGATGGCAAGAAGAATTCAGATAGATTTGACCATTGCCACTGGAGAAAAGGTTTCTTATAGTCAATTCCCTGAATTTGTCTATAACCTTTTGCTACCAGACGTGCTTTATAGGTTTGAGGATTGCCATCTATGTTTTTCTTCTTTTTGAAGACCCATTTACAACCAATGGTTTTAAAACCAGCGATTGGATCAATCAAGATCAAGACTTGATTATCGTACATGTATTGCATTTCCTCTGTACTATCCACGTGGTGGGTTCATTAACATGATCCACCAATACCAGCTCATCACTTTGAGTTACACAGAATCCATATCTCACAGGTGGATAAGTGGTCCTTTCAGACCGCCTTGGACCGTCCTGAAGAACTGCAGTGATCGGTTCTTGCTCCACTACCTTTTCTGGCTCCATATCTTCTACTGGGCTTTCAGGTGGTTCCTGAGAAACTACATCCTTTGGAATTTCATCTAAATCTATAGTTCTCCCACTATCTATTTTGGAAATGAACTCCTTTTCCAAAAACACCCCACCACGAACAACAGAAACTTAGTTCTCTCTCGGTTTATAGAAGTAGTATCCCCTTGTTTCTTTGGGATACCCAACGAAGACGAATTTGTCTGATTTTGGTTCGAGTTTGTTTGAAAGCATACGCTTCACAAAAGCCTCGCAACCCCAAATCTTAAGGAAGGACAAAACGGGCTTCGTCCCGTACCATTGCTCAAAAGGTGTCCCTTCCACTGTCTTCGTTGGAGCCCTATTGAATATGAATGCGGCAGTTTCAAGAGCATTACCCAAGAAAGATATTGGCAAATCAGCGTGACTCCTTCGCTCTGACACTACATTTAATTGAGGTATTCCTAGCAGAGTCCACTCTGATAATATCCCACTTTTCACAAGATGATCGAGAAATTCTTGGGATAAGTATTCTCCACCTCGATCCGAACGAAGTGCTTTTATACTTTTCCCGAGCTGGTTCTGCACTTCAGTCTTGAACTCTTTGAATTTATCAAAAGCATCAGACTTATGTCTCATTAAATAGACATTACCGAATCTACTGAAATCGTTAGTAAAAGTGATGAAGTAACTATAACCGCTCATGGCAAGTGAACTCATACGTCCACACACATCTGTGTGTATCAGGGCCAATAGGTCACCCGCTCCCTCACCTCTTCCGATAAAGGGCTCTCTAGACATCTTGCCCATCAAACAAGCCTCGCATCTCTCAATCGAATGAACTTAACAGTCCGCTCTTGTGAAGTGCTGAGACGCGCCTCTCATTCATGTTGCCTAGACGACAGTGACAAATAAGAGTGTGGTTCAAATCATCGGATTTAAACCTTTTCATATTAACGTTATAGAGCTTATTTGAATTGGGGCTTTCCATATTCAATATATACAAACCACCAATTGTACTTGCACTTCCATAATGTGCGTCATCACGTTTTATATTAAAACTCCCATTTTCGATTACAAAAAGTCTAACGGATATAATGGATATGGATATAATGTTTCTGCTTAAAGTTGGTACAAGAAATACATTATGAAGTACATGAACAAGGCAACTAGGCAAAACAAGTCTAACGGATCTTACAGCAATTGCGGCAACCCGAATTTTGTTCCCAACTCTTAAGTCCACCTCGTTCTTGCCCAAATCTCTTCTAGTTTCCAACACCTGCATATTCGTACAGATATGAGATTCAGCCCGGTATCTAATACGCATGAATTCGAAACAGAAAGATTTAGCTCCAAAAAGAAAATACCTGACGAAAACGCGGACCCGCCGCCCTTCTTCTAATCATCCTGGAACTTCGTGCAGTCTCTTTTCAAGTGTCTGGGCTGTTGGCTATAGAAGCAAACTACTTCCTTTTTTTACTTTGCCTCCCCGACTTTATGAGGTCTATGAAGTTTCTCATCTTTCCCGCTAAGTGCATAGGGACTTTACCCTTATCGCCTCCAGCTTTGAAGCTAGTTCCCTTTCTGACCATTTGGACATCCTTGCCACAAGTGACCTTAATGTTCTTCTCGGGCATTACAAGCATTTGATGCAACTTTGAGACGGTCTTGTCCATATCATACATATAATAGTTCATTACGAATCTATCATATGCATGAGGAAGGGATTGCATATAATAGTAGATTAATGGCGAACAATTCATCGGCTGCCATATGCTTTTCCACCCTGAGCCCGAGTTGTGTTAGGCCGTCGAGATGTCCCTTCATTTTCAGGACACGTGGACCTACAGAACTGCCTGCTGACATTTTGTAGGCGAGGAGTTCCTTGAAAATCCTGAATCTTTCGAGTCGAGTCTTTTCCTTGAACATAACCCCTATCTTCGACATCATCGCTTTAGGGTCCTCAGCCAGTTCCATAAACTGCTTCTGGAGCTCCGGTTCACTAGCGCCCAACATCACACATGCCATGTCGATATTGTCGCTAAGGTGCTTTTGTATTCATCCTTAATGGCCCTCGAGGCGTTGAGTTTTGGCTCCACAGGGATATGTTAGAGTTATGCCCCAGTCCCATATAAAAGTGATCTACAGATGTAAGGTTTTATCATCTTTCCGAATAAATAAATTGGCATATATTACTAATGTGTTGTAGTAATATATCGAATGTAATTTGATCTATGTCATTACGTGTGTAACCACTAATAGTAGAACTGTAGATCCGAAAGAATTACATTTGATGAATCCCTGATCAGCTAAGCTTCTTTATGAAGCGATCAGTATGAGACCAACTCCTTGTGATCACGCTTTACTGATCATGGCAAAGTATGTGCCGGAGTTATATCATAGATATCATCAGGTCGATGATATCGGACAACCCGATTGTGAGTATGCAACATAGATACCATCATGAGATACTCATAGATCGTAGCTTGTCATTATATCCTAAGACCAAGGAATCTTTATGTGCACTGTGTGATGAATCTCCAAGTTTGACCTAGTCTAACGTTACTTGTAAAAGGGTAACCATAACGGCTGTGATTGGCTTGGTTATGAATTTCATTGGTAAACTCAAAAGATGTCTGAGGGATTTATCACTCATACTCCGGTGTGAGAAAGATATCCGATTAGGCCACTTGATGAGTATGACTAAAGGAATAGCACGGTCGTGCAGGTGATACTTGTGATTTGCTTGGTTATGAATTACATTGGTGAACTCGAAAGACGTCTGAGGAATTTATCACTCATACTCCGTTATGAGAAAGATATCCGTTTAGGCCACTTAATGAGTATGCCTGAAGGAATAGCACGGTCGTGCAGGTGATACCTTAGTACCAGTTTTCAGTCATCTCAGATATCAAGAAATAGTGATTGATAAATTAGGATGATGATTCTATGCCTATTGATCAATCTGGATATCGGTTTGATAAAAGGACAGTCACATGTACGATAACATGTTAAGTCGAATAATCGATAATCACGATTGTTGGGTAATCATAATACCTTGCTAGAGACCACTTATGATGGAAAGGGTAAAATAGTAATTTTACCAGTCTGCCAACTGTTCGTGAGCCTAGAGGGTTACACGCATTAAGCACGATACATGAAAAATAAGCATGGATGAAAATTGGGAGAAT
The DNA here is from genome assembly GCA_963920655.1 of Geranium rotundifolium. Classification (NCBI taxonomy): domain Eukaryota; kingdom Viridiplantae; phylum Streptophyta; class Magnoliopsida; order Geraniales; family Geraniaceae; genus Geranium; species Geranium rotundifolium. Next base: position 25,683,628 of record OY987312.1, read on the forward strand.
CCGGTTTTCAATTTAGTTAAATTGAAAACGATTCGGTTGATTTCTGGCCTAGGGTTTAACTAGACGGTTGAAGAACTCAAGTTGAGGAAATTAAACCGATTTATTTAAACCAAAATTAGACGGGCTTAAAGCCCATCTAGGGTTTTAATTGATGAATGGGGAAAAGTGCAATTAAGAGTTTAAGAGGGTAATATATGTAATTATTTATTTGAAATTCAAATAAGATTTTTTTGTTTAATTTCAAATTAATTACAAAATATTTTTACCTTATTTTCTCTCTAATTTTCAGCAACTCTCCCCCATTCCCTCGCCTCTTTGGCCGACCCTCTCATCACCATTCCTCCATAGTTTTTGTCAAAAATTATCAAAACATTCATTAGCAAGTGTGTAAGAGAAAACCATTCGTGGTTGTTGTGCTTGTGTGGACTCGATAGAGAAACACAGCGTTGTGTTTTAATCCATTGACAAAGGTTAATTTTCAGATTGAAAAACTTTAGAACATGCTGAATTTTCATTAAGATCCTTCATCTTTTTCTATCACCATGGTAACATAAGGCTCCGATGCATGAAGTTAACGTGTGGAACCCATGGTGATCCCTTTTAGGGGTATAAGAGCATGGTTGTTATGAATTTTATTCAACATGTTTAATTCTGGAATTTTATTTTTGTTTATGTTTTCATCACTTGAAAAAAAATTCAGATTTAATTGATTTTAAAAAAATTGGAAAAATAATTATTTGGGTTGTTTCGGGTTAGCCATGGCTTACCATGGTTATGACCCTTGGTGGACCATGGAATGCCCTAGGGCAGACCCCGGTCTGCCTATGGGAGACCACGGTTTGCCCACGCGGGCGACCTGAAGCAATTAAGGAGCCTGCTATGCAAGATGTAGAAGTACTGGAGCCTCAGATAGTCGCAGATGAAGAATCAATCCATACGGAAGTTCCAGTTGGTCTAACAAGGTCTGAAAGATCTCGTCATGTTCCAGATAGATATGGCTTCACAGCCACTGAGGGAATGACTTGATATTGGTGGATCGGGATGATTAAGAAACCTTCAGACAAGCTTTAACCAGTCACGACTCCAAAAAATGGCAGAACGCCATGAATGAGAAAATGAAGTCCATGTATGACAACCAAGTCTGTTGCTTGGTTGATCAAAACCCTGGGATAAAACCCATCGGTTCTGATTGGGTCTGTAGGATCAAGACCGACATGGATGGAAATCCTCAGACCAATAAGGCAAGGATTGTTGTACAAGGTTATCGTTAGATTCAATGCATGGATTATGATGACACCTTTTCACCAATAGCAATGGTCAGTTTGATCCAGATTATTCTTACCCATAACTATGGCAGATGGATGTCAAAACCCCTTCCTTAGCAGAATCTTACTAGAGGGTGTGTGTATCACATGGCCTGCGGGTTTTGTAGATCCAAAGAATCCCGGAAAGATATGTAAGCTACAAAGATCCATTTATGGATTGAAGCAAGCTTCAGGAACCTTCATTTTGATAAAGCTGTAAAGGAACTCGGGTTCATCAAAAACGAAAGTAAGCCTTGCGTACATAAGAAAGCGAGTGGGAGTAATATTGTATTCTTGGTATTTATTCATCGGGAATGACATCCCGACCTTGCCACCAAAGCTTGGTTAGGGAAGTACTTATCGATGAAGGACTTAGGTGATGCTACATATATTGTAGGCATCAAGATCTCCACATATCATTCCAAAAGGATTTTGGGCCTAAGTTAGAACATGTACATAGGTAAAGGGTTGAGAAGACTCTCAATGCTTGAATCTAAGAAATGATACATACCCATGCGTCATGGCATTAAGCTCAGCAAGCTACAGAGTCCTATGAGCATGATGAGTCAGATCCCTGATGCTTCGGCTGTCGGGACCATCATGTATGCAAGGATGTGCACGAGACTGGAAGTCTCGTTTGCACTAAGCTGTACCAGCACATTCCAATCTAACCCCAACCAATTAAACTCGATTGCTTTCAAAGGTCATCCTCAAATATTTGAGGAAGACCGAGGATGCATTCCTAGTGTATGGGAATGTAGATAGAGGACTAGCAGTCAAGGGACAACTCGATGCTAGTTTTCAGACCTATCAAGATGACTTCAAAATATATTTTGAGTTAAGTGCTGGCGCTTTCAGCTGGATAAGCTTTAAGCAAGCCAAAATTGCCAACTCTACAACGGAGGCTGAGTATATAGCTGCACCAAAAGTAGCTAAAGAGGTCGCATGGATTAGAAGCTTTCTAATCGGATTAGATGCAATGCCGCGAGTGTCTGATCTGATAAGCTTGTTTTGGGACAACACAGGTGCCTTAGCTATTGCTCAAAAGCCCAGATTCCATAACAGATCAAAACATATACTCAGCAGGCTTCACCTCGTGAGAGTTATCACATATAGAGGTGATATGGAGATTAAACACTATTCGACTGATGATAATATGGCTAATCCCTTGACAAAGGCTAGGCCGCAGCCTAGGCATGAGAAACATGCAGGGTCTATAGGAGTAGATCAGAACTTAAATTGGAACCAGGGGCAAGTGGGAGATTATTAGAGTTATACCCCAGTCCAATGTAAAAGTGATCTACATATGTAATGTTTTATCATCTTTCCTAATAACTAAATCGGCATATATTACTAGTGTGTTGTAGTAATATATCGAATGTAATTTGGTCTATGTCATTACGTGTCTAACAACTAATAGTAGAACTGTAGATCAGAAAGAATTACATTTGATGAGTCCCTGATCAGCTAAGCTTCTTTAAGAAGCGATCAGTATGAGACCAACTCCTTGTGATCACGCTCTACTGATCATGGAAAAGTATGTGCCGGAGTTATATCATAGATATCATCATGTCGATGATATTGGACAACCCGATTGTGAGTATGCTGCATAGATCCAGTCATGAGATACTCACATATCGTAGCTTGTCATTATATCCTAAGACCAAGGAGTCTTTGTGTACACTATGTAACGAATACCTAAATTTGACCTAGTCTAACGTTATCTGTAAAAGGGTAACTAGAACGGTTTTGATTGGCTTGGATATTTATTACATTAGTGAACTCGAAAGGCGTCTAAGGGATTTATCACTCATACTTCGGTATGAGAAAGATATCCGTTTAGCCCACTTGATGAGTATGACTGAAGGAAGAGCACGGCTGTGTAGGTCATACCTTAGTACCAGTCTGCCAACTGTTCGTGAGCCTAGAGGGTCACACGCATTAAGCACGATACATGACAAACTATTATGGATGGAAATTGAAAACGATTCGGTAGTTTTCTAGCCTAAGGTTTTAACCAGACGGTTGAAGAAATCAATTCAAGGAAATTGAACCATTTTGTCTAAATCGAAATTAGAACTCAAGTTAATGGGTTTAATTTGAGTTTTAGCTAAACGGGCTTAAAGCCCATTTAGGGATTCAAGTGATGAATGGGGAAGAAGTACAAATAGGAGTTTAAGAACATTTGCTTTATTTCTAACATTGAGCCAAAGAATATACAAGAAGCCATCAATTATGAGTACTGGGTCTGTGCCATGCAAGAAGAATTGGTTCAATTTGCAAGGAATGAAGTCTGGGAACTAGTACCCAAGCCAGACAATGTCAATGTCATCGGGACAAAGTGGATATTCAAAAACAAGACCGACGAGCAAGGAAACATCACTCGAAACAAAGCAAGACTGATAGCTCAGGGGTACACACACGTAGAAGGAGTTGACTTCGAAGAAACTTTTGCTCCAGTAGCCAGACTGGAAGCCATCCGACTTCTTCTCGCCATAGCATGCCATCTGCGTTTTAAACTCTATCAGATGGATGTAAAGAGTGTCTTCTGTTAGAGTTATGCCCCAGTCCAATATATAAGTGATCTACAGATGTAATGTTTTATCATCTTTCCGAATAAATAAATCGGCATATATTACTAATGTGTTGTAGTAATATATCGAATGTAATTTGATCTATGTCATTATGTGTGTAACCACTAATAGTAGAACTATAGATCAGAAAGAATTACATTTGACAAGTCCCTGATCAGCTAAGCTTCTTTGTGAAGCGATCAGTATGAGACCAACTCCTTGTGATCACGCTCTACTGATCATGGAAAAGTATGTGCCGGAGTTATATCATAGATATCATCAGGACGATAATATCGGACAACCCGATTGTGAGTATGCAACATAGATACCGTCATGATATACTCACACATCGTAGCTTGTCATTATATCCTAAGACCAAGGAGTCTTTGTGTGAACTGTGTAAAGAATCTCCAAGTTTGACCTAGTCTAATGTTACCTGTAAAAGGGTAGCCATAACGGCTGTGATTGGCTTGGTTATGAATTACATTGGTGAACTTGAAAGAAGTCTGAGGGATTTATCACTCATACTCCGGTATGAAAAAGATATCCGTTTAGGCCACTTGATGAGTATGACTGAAGGAAAAGCACGACCGTCCAGATGATACCTTATTATCCGTTTTCAGTCATCTCAGATATCAGGAAACAGTGACTGATAAACTAGGATGACGATTCTATGCCTATTGATCAATGTGGATATCGGTTTGATAAAAGGACAGTGACATGTACGATAACAGGTTAAGTCGAATAATCGATAATCACGAACGTTGGGTAATCATAATGTCTTGCTAGAGACCAGTTATGATGGAAAGGGTAACATAGTAATTTTACTAGTCTGCCAACTGTTCGTGAGCCTAGAGGGTCACACGCATTAAGCACGATACATGACAAATAAGCATGAATGGAAATTGGGAGAATCCGGTTTTCAATTTAGTCAAATTGAAAACGATTCGGTTGAATTCTGGCCTAGGTTTTTAACCAAACGCTTGAAGAAATCAAGTTGAGGAAATTAAACCGATTTATTTAAACCAAAATTAGAACTCAATTTAATGGGTTTAATTTGGTTTTAGTTAAACAGGCTTAAAACCCATTTAGGGTGTTAATTGATGAATGGGGAAAAGTGCAATTAAAAGTTTAAGAGGGTAATATATGTAATTATTTATTTGAAATTCAAATCAGATTTTTTGGTTTAATTTCAAATTAATTACAAAATATTTTTCCCTTATTTTCTCTCTAATTTTCAGCAACTCTCCCCATTCCCTCTCCTCTTTGGCCGCCCCTCTCTTCACCAATCGCAGTTAAGTCAAACAAATCATGTATGCAAAGTCCGATAAAGATGCTCCACTAAGGCGCACGACATCTAGATAGAACTTTAGCAAACTTGTATAGAGCGCACTTTCGAAGATGCTCCACTAAGGCGCACGACATCAACAATGTGGAGAACTATACAAGCTTATGATTTTGGGTTGGTGTCTCACTTGACTTAAAATTTTTTGTGATTGGTTGAGTTTAAATCAATTATGTTCGATACAATTAGGAAACCGTCATCAACAACCCGTGTTATGACGTTTCTAATTTATCTCACATTATCTTCTTCGAAACTGTCATTTACAACCCGTGCAAAGACGTTTTCAAATTTGAACACATCGATCACAACGCGTGCGACGATAGTTCACAACGCTTTTAATATGCAAACAATTAATCCGGTTTTAATCTTTGCATGTTGGTGATAGCTTAAACTAAAATAAGCAAAAGATGTTCGCAATTCAATTTATCATTCAAATAAATTCTAGCATGCATTAAAGCATTAAATATGCATAAATAGCCCAAGCTAAAGTCCTAAGTTTTCTATGAGAAGAAGACTCCATGATCTCTTCTCGTCATCACCACTTAGGGCCACTCCCACTAGCTCGTGGACTTCCTCCAAGATTGTCAATGTTTCCGGTTTCCGTCCTTCTCGACTTAAGCAATTAATTACAATTAATACTCGGTTCGTAGACCGGATAAAATAACAATTACACTTTATCACTAGCGGTTCGCAGCCTGCATAAAAGAATAATTTACACGCTACAATCTAACGGTTCGCAGACCGTTTTTAAAGCAATAAATAAGTAAACGCTATTGGGCTATCTATGCACCATGCATATCATCTCATCACACAATATGTTATCATACAAGCATATTGTCAAACAAGATACATTTCCGATTTTAATTTTCATGTCCAAGTTGCTCGGTTGGGGTTATCGAAACTAGACCTTTTTGAAAAATCGGTTTATCGAAATCGTTCAAATCTAAAAATTTTTAAAACATTGGATTGTGGGTTTGTGCCATGGATCAAATACCGTGCTGTAAACCACCTAGGCCCAAACCAAGTGGGCCAAAATCCACTTGGGCCGAACCCCTACGCACCGACGTGCTAGGGTTTGGCAACCCTAGCCGTCGGGCCTCCACCACCGGCCTCAGCCACTTGCTGGCCACTGCCGGGGCAGAAGCGGGGTGAGCACGTCACCGTGACCATCTAATAGCCACAACCCAGCCCTGCTCCTGCAAGCCAGAGCTCCCGCTTTCTGGCTCCCCGAGAGTCCCGTTTCTGGCCAAAATTTCCAGATTTGATAATATGTTTAAAACTTCATTTTCATGGCATATAAAACCCATATACAAGAAATATACATATTATAGCAACAAGGAATGCAAAAAAACACCGAAAACGATTCAAACAAAGATTTAAGAGGGTAACCGTCCTCTGTTCCCCCTGTAGAAACTTTGGGGTTATCAAGAACTCATATGGAAGCGGAAACAATATATATTAACCCCAAGAACTTTTAAAGAACATAAAACCATTAAATCTCAAGGCAAAACCGAAATCAAAACTTTACCTTCAGTTTGTTCGAATCGGTTAGAAGAACGCTTCAGATATTCAACTCTAGCCAAGTCCACACGGATAGGATGATCCCTTGAAGATCCTACACCCTCCTACTTTACTAGAATAGAAGAGAGAGCAAGAGAGAGCAAGAGGAGTGGGAGGGAGGAGTTTGGCCGAGCCTCTTGAAGAAGGAGAGAAGAAGAAAACACACTTGTGATATTTTCTTGGTGTGTTGGTATATGTGTTGGTGAATTGATGTGTGTTGGGTTAAGAGAAAATGATGATGGTCATTGGGTTGCCACTTTTAATCACACTTACCCAACATGGATTAGGTTAGTGTGTATCTAGTCGTCATCCACTTAACCAAAATTAGTGGAGAAAGGGACCAACCCTTTGCTCTACTATTGGGCCTTGGTTGGGACGGCCACTTGGGCCACGTGGCACGAAGCCCAATGATTCGGCCATGAGGTCCCGTGCCGCGTCCAACTTACCCCCAAACTTATCGTACAAATTCGGACGCGACATTGACGAAAGACTTAGTTTTTCTCGATTCATGTGTCACATCCAATTACACATATCCATGGCCCAAAACGTCCAGTTTTGCCCATGCCTCTCTCTCGAGTGTTTCCGACCTTTCTTTATCTCCCATAATCCTTATCCTTTGTGTGTGACCCTCTAGGCTCATGCCGACGTCGGCGGATCGGCCTAAAATTCCATTTTACCCGATCCATCATAACTGGCCTCTAGTAAGATGTTATGATTACCCTACGCACATGATGATCGATTATTCGATTCAACCTCATGTAGTGCATGTCGCTATCCCTTTATCGCTCGGTATCTAGATTGATCATAAGGCATAGAGACGTCACCCTTATTTAATCAATCTCTGTTTCTCGATCTCTGAGATTACTGAATACTGATACCTCGTATCGTTGGCATAGCGATGCTCTTCCTTCAGTTAATATCTATCGAGTGGCCTAAACAAATACATATCTCATACCGTAGTATGAGAGATAAATCCCTTCGCCGCCTTTCTTATCACTCATACAATCCGTCCCCGTGCCAATTTTGTCTATTATGATAGTCTTGTTACGGATAACGTTGGGAGCAAGTAAAACGTGGTTCTTTACTGTATAGCGATCACAAAGAATGTAGGGAATTGGAGCGTTCTTTAACATCGAGATAGCAGAAGCATTAACAAAATCAACTCCAAACCTTGTCCAAGAACATTGAACCATTAAATCCCAAGGCAAAATCTATTCCACAAGAAATTTACCTTTAAGTCTTTGTTGAATCGATAAAGAAGAACTTTGTGATCTTCTTCTCTAGAGCAAGTCCACACCAAGGGGATGATCTTCAAGATCCTACATTTAATGCCTACTAGAACAATTAAGTGAAAAACAAGAGAGAAGGAAGAGAGGAGGCTTGGGAGTGGCCGGCCAAGGAGAGAGAATGAGAGATGTGAGAGTGAGAATTGTGTAATTAATTATTTGATCTTTCTCTACTTCATCAATCTCATAAGCATGGGTCAAAAGGTGATTGGTATGGGCTTAAAGGTGTCATTACCCATACCCCTTAAATCACTCACCTCTTAATCAACATTCACCAACTAAGCATGGTGTGTTGTGGCCCCAACCTTTGGGCCCACCAAAGTGGCCGGCCATGTAGGGCTTATTGGGCCCAAAATGGGCCCTTGTTGGGCCGGCCATGTCACCTCATGGGCCGAGCCCAAAGGGCTCGCCCATGTGGTTTCGTGCCGTGTCCAAAAGTCGCCCGACCTTTTTTGTCGTTACTTATCAAACAAAGTCCGATGCGACATCGACAAAAAATCTCAGTTTTCTCGATTCGTTAATTATTCTCTCATACCGAACCTATGGCCCAAAACCTTCAGTTTTGTCCATGTATTGCTCCTCAAGAAACGTTAAGGTTTCCTTGTCTCAAGTTATCCATCTTGAATGTGTGTGACCCTCCAGGCTCATGCCACCGTTGGCAGATCGGCACAAAAGATCTCTCTTGTCCGATCCATCATAAGTGGTCACTAGTAAGACGTTATGATTACACAAGGTGCATGATGATCGATGATTCGATTTAACCTTTGTGCGTTCAAGTCACTATCCTATTATCTCTAGATATCCCGATTGATCACAACGCATAAAGTCGTCATCCTTGTTTAATCAATCATTGTTACTTGATATGTGAGATGGCTGAGAACTGATAACCTGTATCACTGGCATGGCCATGCTCTTTCTCTCAGTCACTCTCGATCAAGAAGCCTTTAATGGATATCTTTTCCATACCGTAGTACGAGGGATAAATCCCTTAGCCGTCTTTCGTGTCACTCATGCAATCCGTTCCGCCACCCAATCATGCCCGTTATTGCAATCCTGTTACAGAAAGCGTTAGGCGCAAATTAAAGCCGCACGTACATTGCATAGCGATCACAAAGATTCCTTGGTCTAAGGATATCGTGACAAGCTTTCGCATTTGAATATGTTCATGGCTTAATCTATGAAACACTATTCAAAGTGGGTCGTCCGATATCAATCCCCTCATGATATCTATGATATGATTCCGGGATTCCTCATCCCTACGACAAGTAGAACTACGTCATTGAGATCCATCCTCATACTGGTCGCTTCTATTGAAGCGTATATTGACCAGGGACTCGTTAAGTGTGATCCGTACAGATTTATGGTTCTACTACATTAGTGGTCAAAAATCAGATCATGCTTAACATATTACTTCAACACATAAGTAATACAAAGCCGTTTTATTTATTACAAATGATGATAATTATACATAGACATTTACAAACTAATAGCAATTGGACTAGGGCACAAAAATGCTATCAATCTCCCACTTGACCCTAGTTCCATTCTAAGTCGAGTCTATACCCATTGACCTAACCTTTTTATCATGTTTCACTTGAGGAAGAGTCTTGGTCAAGGGGTTGGCTGTGTTATCATCAGATGCAATGTAGTAGATCTTCACGTCACCTCCAGCAACAATGTCGTGGATGATGTGATACTTCCTGAGTACATGTTTGGATCTGTCATGTGCCCTGGGTTCCTTAGCTTGCGCAATGGCCCTGGTGTTGTCACAATATAAGTCTACTGGGTTAGATGGGTTTTGAATTACACCTAACCCAGCCATGAAACTCCTGATCCATACAGCCTATTTTGCCGCTTCCGATGCAGCTTCGGTCGTAGAGTCGACAATGGTGTCCTTCTTCTTGCTTTTCCAGCTGAATGCTCCACCGTTCAACGTAAACACATGTCCCAACTGACTCTTAAAGTCATCGGGGTCTGTCTGGAAACTAGCGTCGACATATCCTTTGACGACTAGATCATCATTTCTTCCCCCGTATACAAGAAAAGTTTCTTTGGTTTTGCTCAAATATTTGAGAATCGCCTTGACGGCAATCCAGTGTTCCTCACCGGGTTTGGATTGACGTCTACTGGTATAGCTTAGGGAAAACGAGACATCCAGTCTCGTACATATCATGGCATACATTATGGACCCTATAGCCGAAGCATATGGAATCTCATTCATTCTTGCTAACTCTGCAGGTGTCTCAGCACACTGCTTCTTGCTAAGCTTTATGCCATAATGCATGGGCAGTAGTCCTTTCTTTGAATTATGCATTGAGAATCTTCTCAGCACTTTGTCTATATAGGTGCTTTGATTTAAGCCCAAGACCTGTTTGGCACGGTCTCTATATATCATGATTCCCAATATGTAAGAGGCCTCGCTTAAGTCCTTCATTGCGAAACACTCACCTAACCAAGTCTTTGCTAAAAGCAAGGTAGGGACGTCGTTTCCAATGAGCAGTATGTCATCAACATAGAGCACCAAGAAGACTACTTTGCTCCCATCTGCCTTTTTATATACACAAGGTTCATCATCGTTCTTGATGAAGTCAAACTGTTTCACAACTTCATCAAAACGCTGATTCCAACTCTGAGATGCTTGCTTCAAACCATATATGTATTTGAGCAACTTGCAAATCTTTCCCTTATTCTTAGGATCCTCAAAACCCTCAGGCTGGGACATATAAACGTCCTCAGCTAACCTCCCATTAAGGAAGGCAGTTTTGACATCCATTTGCCAGATCTCATAGTTATGATACGCTGCTACGACAAGTAGAATGTGGATAGATTTGACCATAGCTACTGGAGAAAAGGTCTCTTCATAGTAAATTCCGTGGACTTGCCTATAACCTTTTGCTACCAGTCTTGCTTTATAGGTCTGAGGTTTTCCATCCATGTCTATCGTTATTTTAAAGATCCATTTACACCCAATGACTTTTACGTCAAGGGTTTGATCCACCAAGTCCCACACTTGATTATCTGACTTGGATTGCATTTCTTCCCTCATGGCTTTCAGGCATTTCTCAAAGTCGGTTCCGTCCAAAGCTTCTCGAAAGGTAGCTGGATCATTGTCCACTAACAATAAATCATCACCTCCAGTTACTAGGAAACTGTATTTGATAGGTGCATGACTTATCCTTTCAGACCGCCTTGGACCGTCCTCATTAACTGTAGCTATTGGTTCTTGCTCAACGACCACTTCTGGCTCTACTTCTTCTAATGGGTCGTCCAGTGGTTCCCGAGTGACTTCCCGAGTGACTATCTCATCTAGAACTTCATCAAGATAAACAACCCTCCCACTGACTGTCTTGGAAATAAATTCCTTTTCCAAGAATGTCCCACCTCGAGCGACAAAAACTTTATTTTCGCTCGGTTTGTAGAAGTAGTATCCTTTTGTTTCTTTTCGTCAATCAAGGTAAATTAGGGTTAGTATTATGTTAGGCTCATTAGGGCTAGTATTATGGAAAGCCCATTAGGGTTTAGGTTTGTGTATTAGGGTTTCCTAGTTTGGTTTATATTCCTATTGTTCCCTATATAAAGGAACCTCCTCTATGTAATTCAAAACCAATTTGAGAAAGCAAGTACAATAAATACAATAACGTTTCATAAAGATTGTCATTATCCCGTCATCCGTCATCCGTCATCCGTCATCCGTCATCCGCCATCCGCCATCTGCCATACGCCATCTGCCATCCGTCGTCATCTGTTTCCTTGCTACCTGAGTTGCTCTAATACCCGTTTCCTACTATGATTTTTCGGCCAATTTCCTTTTTCATTGACATGATTTGGGTGTTTTCTCGAGACGATTTGGTTTATTTCCTATTATTAGCCTCTCTTAAATGTGGGAGGATGTGCTAAAGGCGTAGCGCATTCGGTATCTATCTCTAAATTCGGTATTTCCGTATCTGACTCTACTTCGGTATTCAACTCGGTATCCGTGGTCTATGTATTCGGTGTTCAACTCGGTCTCCATGGTTTCCGTATTCGGTATTCACATCGGTTTCCAGTTCCGTCTGTGGTCTCCGTATTTGGTTTCAATATTGGGTATCAATCCCTAAAGCCTCAAGGCTCCGCTCTCCTTCAGAATTGGGTATAAATTCCCAAAGCCTTCAGGCTCAGGTCTCTGTCTTTGAGTTTCGAGTTCAAGCCCCAGTCATTGTCATTCACCGTCATGTGCCGCCACTGCATCAATTTTTTTCCGTAGTCAAATTGATGTCGGTCGACCCACATCAATTTGAGGGGGGGTGTCAATCAAGGTAAATTAGGGTTAGTATTATGTTAGGCTCATTAGGCCTAGTATTATGGAAAGCCCATTAGGGTTTAGGTTTGTGTATTATGGTTTCCTAGTTTGGCTTATATACCTATTGTTCCCTATATAAAGGAACCTCCTCTATGTAATTTAAAACCAATTTGAGAAAGCAAGTACAATAAAATACATATCGTTTCATAAAGATTGTCACTTTTGGATATCCGACAAAAGTGCACTTATCTGATCACGGTTCGAGCTTGGTTGCAAGCAACCGTTTTACATAAGCCTCGCAAACCCAGATTTTTAGGAAGGACAAAACGGGTTCCTTCCCGTACCATTTCTCGAATGGTGTCCCTTCCACTGCTTTCGACGGAGCCCTGTTTATTATGAATGAGGCCGTTTGCAGAGCGTAACCCCAGAAGGAGATCGGGAGATCAGTGAGACTTAACATCGATTGAACCATATCCAACAATGTCTGATTCCTTCGCTCGGACACACCATTGAGTTGCGGTGTTCCTGGCGGAGTCCACTGAGATAGTATTCCAGTTTCAGTAAGATGACTAAGAAACTCCTCGGATAAGTATTCTCCACCCCGATCAGAACGGAGTGCCTTGATACTCTTTCCGAGTTGGTTTCCTACTTCAGTCCTAAACTCCTTGAATTTATCAAAGGCTTCGGACTTATGTCTCATGAGATAGACATAACCATATCTACGGAAATCATCAGTAAATGTGATAAAGTAGCCTAAACTACCTCTGGCTGGTGTACTCATTGGTCCACATACGTCTGAATGTATTAGACCCAATAGATCACCTGCCCTCTCACCTAAACCAGTGAAGGGCGTTGTAGTCTTCTTGCCCATTAAACAAGCTTCGCATCTATCAATCGTTTGGAATTCGAATAGACTTAGAAGTCCGTGCTTATGAAGTGCTGAGATGCGTTTCTCATTTATGTGACCTAGACGACAATGCCAGATTAGAGTTTGAAAGCAGGTACGCAAAACACATCAGAAAGTTCAATTACAAGCCCACTGGGCAAAACAAGGTTAACAGAACCCACGACAGTTGCGGTAACTATCACGTTGTTCCCAACTCTTAGGTCCACCTCGTTTTCCTCCATATCTCTTCTACTATGCAACACCTGCACATCCGCACAGATATGAGACTCAGCTCCAGTGTCTTGTACCCAAGCATTTATAGTAGAAAGATTCAGCTCTAATTGAATACCTGACGAAGTAGCGGCCCCACCGCCCTTCCTCTGATCATCCTTCAGCTGCTGACAGTCTTTCTTCCAGTCACAAGGCTTTTGGTAGTAGAAACAAACCGACTCTTTTTCCTTCCAATTTCCCTTCATGGGCATGGAAGGTTTAGTTATGAAAGGTCGTCTGTTCGTCCCCGTTTGGTGCATTGGGCCTTTTCCCTTACCACCACCAGCTTTGAAGCCGGATCCCTTCTTGACCATTAGATCACTTTTTGGGCGTACTGCCCCTTATGCTCTTCTCGGCAGGTACCAACATGTTGTGCAACTCCAATGCGGTCTTGTCCATGTCATGCATGTGATAGTTCATGGCGAACCCACCATATGCATGAGGAAGGGATTGCAGAATGAAATCCGTAGCCATCTCTTTCTCCGTAGTCATTCCGAGACTAGTCATTGATAGCATTTTGTGCCCTAGTCCAATTGCTAGTAGCCTGTAAACGTCTATGTACATTATCATCGTTTGTAATATATATAAAATGGCTTTGTATTACTTATGTGTTGAACTAATATGTTAAGCATGATCTAAATTATGACCACTAAAGTAGTAGAACCATAAATCTGTACGGATCACACTTAACGAGTCCCTGGTCAATATATGCTTCCATAGAAGCGACCAGTACGAGGATGGTTCTTAATGACGTAGCTCTACTTGTCATAGGGATGAGGGATCCCGGAATCATATCATAGATATCATGAGGTGATTGATATCGGACGACCCGCTTTGAATAGTGTTTTCATAGATTAAGCCATGAACATATTCAAATGCGATAGCTTGTCACGATATCCTTAGACCGAGGAGTCTTTGTGATCACTATGCAATGTACATGCGGCTTTAACTTGCGCCTAACACTTTCCGTAAGAGGATTGCAATAACGGGCATGATTGGGTGGCGGAACGGGTTGCATGAGTGACACGAAAGACGGCTAAGGGCTTTATCCCTCATACTACGGTATGGGAAAGATATCCGTTAAAGGCCTCTTGATCAAGAATGACTGAGAGTAAGAGCATGGCCATGCCGGTGATACGGGTTATCAGTTCTCAGCCATCTCACATAACAAGTAACAATGATTGATTAAACAAGGGTGACGACTCTATGCCTTGTGATCAATCGGGATATCTAGAGATAATAGGATAGTGACTTGTACACACAAGGTTAAGTCGAATCATCGATCGTCATGCACCTTGGGTAATCATAAAGTTTTACTAGAGGCCCCTTATGATTGATCGGGCAAGAGAGATCTTTTGCGCCGATCTGCCAACGGTGGCATGAGTCTGAAGGGTCACATGCATTCAATACGGATAACTTGAGACAAGGAAACCTTAACGTTTCTTGAGGAGCTATGCATGGAAAAAACTGAAGGTTTTGGGCCATGGGTTCAGTTTGAGAGAATAATTAGCGAATTGAGAAAACTGAATTTTTTCGTCGATGTCGCGTCGGACTTTGTTTGATAAGCAACGACAAAAGGGTCGGGCAAACTTTTGGACACGGCACGAAACAACATGGGCGAGCACATTGGGCTCCGCCCATGAGGTCACGTGACCGGCCCAAACAAGGGCCCATTATGGGCCCAATAAGCCTCTTGTGGCTGGCCCACATTGGTGGGTCCAATGGTGGGGGCCACACAACACCATGCTTAGTTGGTGATTGTGGATTAAGAGGTGAGTGATTTAAGGGGTATGGGTGATGACACTTTAAGCCCATACCAATCACTTTTGACCCATGCTTATGAGTTGGATGATGAATTGAAATATCTAATATTGATTCATTACACAAATTATCACACAACTCACAAAAACCCTCTCTCTCTCTTGCTTGGCCGGCCACCATTTTCTCTCTCCTTCATCTTGCTCTCTTGTTCTTCATTTAATTGTTCTAGTAGCAATTAAGTGTAGGATCTTCAAGATCATCCCCTTGGTGTGGACTTGCTTTAGAGAAGAAGATCTGAAAGTTCTTCTTTATTGATTCAACAAAGACTTAAAGGTAAACATCTTGTGGAATGGATTTTGCCTTAGGATTTAACGGTTTATGTTCTTGGACAAGGTTTGGAGTAGATTTTATTAAAACACTTCCGCTATCTCAATGATCTAGAAAACTCCAAAACCCTACAGTCATATGATCGAGATGTCCCTTCATACGTAGGACGTGTGGACCTACGGAGCTGCCTGCTGACATCTTCCAGGCAATGAGTTCTCGGAGAACAATGTATTTTTCAATACGTACTTTCTCTTTGAATATATCCTTGATCTGTGCAAACATTGCAAACGGATCATGGGATAGCTCCATAAACTGCTTCTGGAGGTCGGCCTCCATGCAGCCCAGCATGACACGCAACGTCGATAGAGTCGCTAAGGTGTTTCCGGTACGCATCCTTAACGACCCTCGTTGTGTTGGCAGCTAGCTCCACCGGGATAGCCTTGTCAAGGACGTACTCCCAGCGTTCCGACTTTAACACAAGTCGTAAATTTCTGTCCATGTCCAGATAATTTGTCCCATTGAGTTTACACTTTTCAAGTATAGTCCTTAAAGAAAAACTAGACGAGTTTGTTGAATTACTAGCCATTTCTACACGAAGAAAGTAAATTTAATCAAAAAAGTTGAATAAATTTACGAAGATCCGAATTAAACACCAACCATTCGATTCTAAGGTTTAGAATCTTTAAACCAAGATCCCTTATTTGTCAATTGAAGTACGCTAAGGCACACCGCTCCAATTGACTCATTTAGGTAGGACGTCCATCCAATTACAACCCGTGTAACTCTTGGTCAGGGTATGTGCAAAAGCACACGGCTTACCCTTCCGATGCCCCAGCTCGACCTCAGGCCAAGAATCGTGGTCGAGTCAACCAACCTTCACTAATGCGTTAACTTTGTGCAGATGCTTCGCTAAGGCGCACGACATCCCATAAAATTTACCATTTCCATATAGAACCCATTCCATCGATGCTCCGCTAAGACGCACGACACTGATAAAATGTTTCTACATGGGTGTGAATTTGAGTGGCATCTCACTTGACTCAAATTATGTTGTCATTCAGTTGTGTTTAATAATTCGAACCCGTGCAAACATATAATTGTATCAACAACTCGTGCTGTGACGTTTCTAATTGTATCATATACAGTCTTCTCTTGAAGTCGTCATTTGCAACCCGTGCAAACATGTTTCAAAATCGAACTCATCCATCACAACTCGTGCGATGATGGTTCACAACGCTTTAAACATGCAAACAATTAAAGTCGATTTTAATCTTTGCATGTGAGGTGATGGCTTATAAACTTATAAGCTAAGCATGCAAGCATATAATTATTTAAATAATTGAAGCAAGCAAACATAAAGCGTTTAAATATGCATCAATAGCCCATCCTAATCCTAGGATTCTACGAGTCACCACATCTTCTCGTCTTTTTCATTCGGGCTCCCACTAGCTCTTGGACTTCCTCCAAGACTGTCATTGTGCTTGATTTTCCATCCTTTTTGTCTTTGAGTAGTAATTACAATTATTGCTCGGTTCGTAGACCGGATAAAAAATAATTACACTTTATGGGCTCGAATGAAAGAATAATAACACGCTAACACTAACGGTGTGCAAACCATGAAAGCGATAAAAACTAATGGGCTACTAATGCATCATACATCTCATCACATCATCCAACATGTTATCACACAAACATGTTATCAAATAATATACAATTATTTCGGTTTTAATTTTGCCAAGTTGCTTGGTCGGGTTTATCGAAACTAGACCTTTTCGAAAAACGGTTTATCGAAACCGAACAAATTTAAAAGTTTACAAAATATTGGATCGCGGGTTCATCCACGGACATAATCAACGTGCACGAACCAAGTCGGGCCAAGCCAATGGGATGAAGCCCATTGGGCCGAGCCCAACATCACGGCTCGGTTTGGGCCTAGAAAAGCCCAAACCGAGCTTGCCTCTCCTCTCGGCCTCGGCCAGGAGGAGGGACGGCCCCGGTCACCGCCGGCCTCTCCCGGCCTCCGGTGACCTCCGTCCGGTACCTCCGATTCAGCTCCCCGAGAGTCTCTTCTCGGACCCGACAAATCCAATAATTTCCGAAAAATTCCAAATTCAATATCTTTTCCAAAAATAACATTTTTCATACAATTTTCCAAAAAAGCATTAAACACATGTTATCAACAAAAATGGCATGCAAATAATCATAAAACTGAAATAAGTTCAACAAGACAAAGATTAAGAGGGTTAACCATCCTGTGATACCACTGTAGGGAATTGGAGCGTTCTTTAACATCGAGATAGCGGAAGCATTTAACAAAATCAACTCCAAACCTTGTCCAAGAACATTGAACCATTAAATCCCAAGGCAAAATCTATTCCACAAGAAATTTCCCTTTAAGTCTTTGTTGAATCGATAAAGAAGAACTTTGTGATCTTCTTCTCTAGAGCAAGTCTACACCAAGGGGATGATCTTCAAGATCCTACACTTAATGCCTACTAGAACAATTAAGTGAAGAACAAGAGAGCAAGAAGAGAGGAGGCTTGGGAGTGGCCGGCCAAGGAGAGAGAATGAGAGATGTGAGAGTGAGAGTGAGAATTATGTAATTAATTATTTGATCTTTCTCTACTTCATCAATCTCATAAGCATGGGTCAAAAGGTGATTGGTATGGGCTTAAAGGTGTCATTACCCACACCCCTTAAATCACTCACCTCTTAATCAACATTCACTAACTAAGCATGGTGTGTTGTGGCCCCCACCTTTGGGCCCACCAAAGTGGCCGGCCATGTAGGGCTTATTGAGCCCAAAATAGGCCCTTGTTGGGATGGCATGTCACCTCATGGCTGAGCCCAATGGGCTCGCCCATGTGGTTTCGTGTCGTGTCCAAAAGTCGCCCGACCCTTTTTGTCGTTACTTATCAAACAAAGTCCAACGCGACATCGACGAAAAATCTCAATTTTCTCGATTCCCTAATTATTCTCTCATACCGAACCTATGGCCCAAAACCTTCAGTTTTGTCCATATATTGCTCTTCAAGAAACGTTAAGGTTTCCTTGTCTCAAGTTATCCGTCTTGAATGTGTGTGACCCTCCAGGCTCATGCCACCGTTGACAGATCGGCACAAAAGATCTCTCTTGTCCGATCCATCATAAGTGGTCTCTAATAAGACGTTATGATTACCCAAGGTGCATGATGATCGATGATTCGATATAAACTTTGTGCGTTCAAGTCACTATCCTATTATCTCTAGATATCCCCATCGATCACAAGGCATAGAGTCGTCATCCTTGTTTAATCAATCATTGTTACTTGATATGTGTGATGGCTGAGAACTGATAACCCGTATCACTGGCATGACCATGCTCTTTCTCTCAGTCACTCTCGATCAAGAGGCCTTTAACGGTTATCTTTCCCATACTGTAGTACGAGGGATAAATCCCTTAGCCGCCTTTCGTGTCACTCATGCAATCCGTTCCGCCACCCAATCATGCCCGTTATTGCAATCCTGTTACGGAAAGCGTTAGGTGCAAGTTAAAGCCGCACGTACATTGCATAGCGATCACAAAGACTCCTTGGTCTAAGGATATCGTGACAAGCTATCGCATTTGAATATGTTCATGGCTTAATGTATGAATCACTATTCAAAGTGGGTCGTCCGATATCAATCCCCTCATGATATCTATGACATGATTCCGGGATCCCTCATTCCTATGACAAGTAGAACTACATCATTGAGAACCATCCTCATACTGGTCGCTTCTATTGAAGCGTATATTGACCAGGGACTCGTTAAGTGTGATCCGTACAGATTTATGGTTCTACTACTTTAGTGGTCATAAATCAGATCATGCTTAACATATTACTTCAACACATAAGTAATACAAAACCGTTTTATTTATTACAAACGATGATAATTATACATAGACATTTACAGACTACTAGCAATTGGACTAGGGCACAAAAATGCTATCAAAGACTCCTTGGTCTAAGGATACTCCGACAAGCTACCACAATTGAATGTGTTCATGGCTGTATCTATGCAACACCATTCAGTGCGGGTTGTACAATATCACTCATCCGAGTGATATCTGTGATATGATTCCGGGAACCCTCCCAATGGTAAATAGAACTATACCATAAAGAATCATCTTCATACTTGGTCGCTTCATTGAAGCATATTTGACCAGGGGCCTGTTAAGTGTGATCGGTACAGATATATGGTTCTACTACTTTGGTGGTCATATATCATATCAGACTTAAGCTACTACTTCAACTCATAAGTAATATAATGCCGATTTTATATATTGCAAACGATGATTAATATATACAGACATTTATAGACTAATTCAGTTGGACTAGGGCACAAAAAAGCTTACAGATATGTAGAGATCGCACACAATGGGTCTTTTGGTTGTGTCAGGGCACCTACATAGACATAGTGTTGATGAAATTCTCAATGCTTGAATCCAAGAAAGGATTCTTACCCATCCGTCATGGCATAAAACTTAGCAAGACTCTCTGTCCGTTGACTGCTGATGATTTGGAAAAAGGATGGATGGAATCCCATATGCTTCGGCTATTGGATCCATCTTGTATGCCATGACATGTATGAGATCGGATGTCTCATTTGCCTTAAGCTGTACCAGTAAACATCAATCCAACCTCGGTGAGGAACACTGGACTGCGGTCCGGGAAATCCTCAAAAAAAATTTTTAGGCCACTCAATAGAGATTGACTTAAGGGAGAGCATGGCGATGCCAACGATACAGATTATCAGTATTCAGTAATCTCACAGATCGAGAAATAGAGATTGATTAAATAAGGCTGACGTCTCTATGCCTTATGATAAATCTAGATACCATATGATAAAGGGATAGCGACATGTACTACATGTGGGTAAATCGAATCATCAATCATCATGCACGTCAGGTAATCATAACGTCTTACTAGAGGCCACTTATGTTGGATCGGGTAAAATGAAATTTTACGCCGATCCGCCGACGATGGCAGGAGTCTAAAGGGTCGCACACATAGGATATGAATTTTGAGAGAAATAATGAAAGATCAGGAATTCGTTCGACGTGAGAAACAAAAGGTCGGATAATAATTGGACCCAGCATGGGACCGCATGGCTGAAGCAATTGGACTTCGGCCGATGAGGCCCAAGGTGGCCAGCCCAATTAGTGGTCCACATGTGGGTCCACACTTACATCCAACATTCTTGATAAATGGTGATTTGCCAAGGGCAGGGAATGGGCAAGGCATGGGCTAGGCATTGGCAAGTGGGAGTTGGTTTGCATGAACACTTTATGTCATAACACACAACACAAAAAGTAAAAGGTGGCTCTCTCTCCCTCCTGGCTAGCTCTCGGCCGAGACCAACACTCCCCTTCCTTCTCTTTCTATTAATCTTCACACACAACTCTAGTAGGATGTGTGTGTATGGATCTTTGATCATCCTATCCGTGTGATCCGGGTGGATACCGTTAGAAAGAAGATCCAAACGTGTTCTTCTTGTTTGATTCGACTGTTCATCTCTGTCCAATTCCAGCGACGGATATATGGGTGAGCTGTAACTCTCTAGTCTGAAGTCTGTTTGACCTGAAACAAGTTGTAGATTAAAGAAGACTCAAAGTTATACAAGTTTTGTGAAATGGTAATTTTACATTAGAGCCCTGGTTGGGGAGCTACAAGGCTGACAACTGAAGAACCTGGTCAGCACTGTCCAACACCGTCGACCAAGCTGTTTTGCTCCAGACGGAGGTCAAGCCATCCGAACTGGGTGAAGAGAAAAACATGAAAGTTGTAGAGAATTGGCTGAACTCCAATCTCTAGAAGGAACAGAAGTATTTGAAGATTTGTTGCTCGAGATATGGAGCTTCAAACTCACATTTTCTGCAGGGCAGATTTACGATCAAACCGAAAGGTAAAATCTTGGGATTTAATGGTTTCTTTATCTTGGGCAGATTTTGGGTTATAATTGTTGTTTCTTCCGCTGCCATGACATTTTGGTGAGCCCAAAATCTCAATATGGAGTGCTAGCCTTGCGGGGATACCTTAGAGACGATCCTCTTGATTCTCTACACCTTCTTGTTCATCATCTTGCTAGAGATGAAGAAATTTCGAAATCTCTACTCTCTTGCCATGCTTCTTCTCCTACATCATTTCTAATTCAAATGCAAGTCGATCCATGCTTGGAATTATATAAAGTTTTGATTTTAATGCTTCCGCTACACTTGTATGATCATATCATCCCCTAACAATGGTATCGGCGGCGGTTTTTTTGCATGATTTGGTGTCTCTTGAACATGTTGACTACGTTGAGAATGTTGGAAGTGATGAACTTGATATGCTAGCATGATAGAGTTAGGTTTTTATTTATGTTAGAGGGTTAAAGTTTGCATTTTTATTATGCATGAAGCTCAAGTTTGTTATTTTGATCTTGCATGATGCTAAAGATTTAGTTCATATGCTACATGATAGTTTAGGTGATTGATTACTACAACCTAGCGTTTTGATTTCCATGGAAAGGATGAGTGTTGGAAATTTCCGGAGAACTGGTCGTTGACGCCACGAATCCGAACTTGGGGTCATGGGTTCAATAGGGTCACGTCGCCCACAGGCTGATCACAAGTGATCATACACCACGGACAATGCCACAAGTAGTGATAAACTCTTGGTTACAGGTCCGCGCCGACCCGTGTTCGGTTGCTCGGTCATTGGACGACCTGGTATAAGGTCTGTGGATCATCGGATAGTCACGGATCCATGGGGGCACCGTAGGCGATGAGACTAGCTACGAGGGTCACATCCGATTTCATCATGAACACTGACGCCGCGGTCCGATTTGATTACGGACCGAGGCGGTTTCAATAAACCGAATTTTCAAAATTTGCTTGGTTTCGATAAACCGGAGCTTTATAGGTAATCGCAAGATAAAAATGGTAATTATGTGAGAACATGATGATGTTTGATAACATGTCGATGTATGATAACATGTTCGTTGTTTGTCACATGGTGTTTAGCATATCCCGTCGAGACCCGTGTGTGAATGCTTGTATTTACTTTTCGCTAAAATTTTGTAAATTCTTTTATTGCGACATGTGCGTCGGTTGAATTTCAAGTTTTGTAATTTATACGACATGCTAGTCGTCTTCATTATTGTAACTTCGAGAGCAATTAGGAGAGGCGATGGCGAAAGACGGGAGTCTCGATGGTAGCTTGGACCCAGTTGGAGATCAAGAGATGGAAAGACGATTATGAATATATAAATATATTGTAAATTATTGTAATCCCTTTAACCGACCTATGGAGATTACCTAGGTTTTGGGTTATGCTACAACACGTTTAATTATTCTTATATATTTATATTATGCATGATTATGAATGTTTAGTTTATTGCATTACATTGGATGTATAATGAACTAAACCCACATGCAATGATTGAAACAGGTTAATCACGTTTGCATGCTAATATTGATCTTGAATATCGTTGCATTGGATGCAAGTGATTATCACGTAATTGAGGATTGTATTGCATACAATACTTAAAGTTGTATTGGACACAATGCTCAAGGTTGTTTTAGATACAACGCTCGGTTCGAATTAACCATATCACAAATAATTCCGAGTCATGTGAGATACCGCCAAAATTCGGACACTCGGATTAGTTCTTCATCTCGTGAATGGGTGCGCCTTCACGCAAAACTTATGGAGGTGCGTTCTACGAAGAGATGGTTAGTTTTTCGGGAATGCGTGAGCCTTCGCGTAGTAGACACGCAAGAACATCCATACGTCTACAATTTGGTTAACTTGGCTACGATACTCATACAGGGGCTCTAAGCTAGGGTATCAGATAGGGTGTGTCATGTGCTTTATGCACATACCCTAGCCGGGAATTTCATTGGATGCAATTGGATAGGTTTCCTACCTACATTGCCCGATTAGAGCAGTGCGCCCTCGTTCACTTCAATTGGGTGAATAAAGGGTCCCGGTTCGGATTTTATTGGATAGAATCCAAATGGTTGAAACTCGAACAAGATCTTAAAACTAATTCCGTAAAAGCAAGTAAAAACACACGATACGTCGTAGAGATATACTCTTTGGAATGATTAGATCTGTAAACTGGTACTTACTAGAGAACAGAGTTGTATCCTTAGGAAGGATAAGATTGTTGGGGTTCCCGGGATCTAAAGCACTACGGAAGGGGCGATAATTGAAGGAATTATTTGAGGGTTCCAATCAATTAATTTCATGCCCATACAAGAAATTAACCTCAAAGTTCCATGTTTTAATACGGATCTTACATGATCATGAATTGATCATGAGATCTAGACTAGAATAAATTCAACAAATTACCTTGAATCAAAATCTCCTTATTACTAAATAGGATTTAGTAACCTCTAAAGATCGTCCACACAGGAAGAGCAATCCGGGGATACTCACAACGACCCTTACTAGAAGATCGAAGCAACTAAAACGGACGGAGCGGAGAAAGAGGGGCTGGCCGAAATCGGCAAGGAGAGAGAGAGGGTGATGGCTAGGGTTTGAAAAATAAATCACTTAAATTTTCAGATCTAAAAATTACCCTTTTTATAACCCTTATTTGGACTTTAATTAATTAAAGGCCTTAATGGGCTTAAAGCCCAAAGCTTTTAATTAATTGTGTAGAGAAGCCCATTCTGGCTTGGCCCATTCTGGCTAAGCCCAGTTTAGCTAATTTATTTAAATCTATTTAATTAGGTTATAATTAATTAGTCCTGCTAATCCGTTCTTGATTTCCGGTTTAGTCCTAAACCGAAATCGGTCTAATCCGGTTTAATCCAAAACCGGATTTTGTCTCTCTCATGATTCCTCCATATGATTCCATCCGTTTTAATCAACCTTTAGTGTGTGACCCTCTAGGCTCACGACACGTCGGAGGACTGGTAAAATTACCATTTTACACTTTCCATCATGAGTGGCCTCTAGCAAGACATCATGATTACCCAACCTTGTCGTACATGATGATAGCATTTGTGCCCTAGTCCAATTGGTATTAGCCTGTAAACGTCTATGTACAAATATCATCGTTTGTGATGTATAAATATAAACGGCTTTATATTACTTATGTGTTGAAGTAATATGTTAAGCATGATCTGATTTATGACCAGTAAAGTAGTAGAACCATAAATCTGTACGGATCACACTTAACAAGTCCCTGGTCAACCTATGCTTCCTTGAAAGCGACCAGTATGAGGATGGTTCTTAATGACGTAGTTCTACTTGTCATAAGGATGTGGGATCCTGGAACCATATCATAGATATCATGAGGTGATTGATATCGGACGACCCGCATTGAATAGTGTTTTCATAGATTAAGCCATAAACATATTCAAATGCGATAGCTCGTCACGACGTCCTTAGACCAAGGAGTCTTTGTGATCACTATGCAATGAACGTACGGCTTTAACTTGCGCCAAACACTTTCTGTAAAAGGATTGCTATGAAGGGCATGATTGGGTGGCGGAACGGGTTGCATGAGTGACACGAAAGACGGCTAAGGGATTTATCCCTCATACTACGGTATGGGAAAGATATCCGTTAGAAGGCCTCTTGATGGAGACCGAATGAGAGAAAAGCATGGCCATGCAAAATGATACGGGTTATCATTTCTCAGTCATCTCGCATATCAAGTAACAATGATTGATTAAACAAGGGAGACGACTCTATGCCTTGTGATCAATCGGGATATCTAGAGATAAAAGGATGGTGACTTGTACGCACAAAGGTTAAGTCGAATCATCGATCATCATGCACCTTGGGTAATCATAATGTTTTACTAGAGACCACTTATGATGGATCGGGCAAGAGCAATTCTTGCGCCGATCTGCCAACGGTGGCATGAGCCTAGAGGGTCACACACATACAAGACGGATAACTTGAGACAAGGAAACATGGATGTTTGTTAAGGAGAAGTATATGGAAAAAACTGGAGGTTTTGTGCCATAGGTTCGGTTTGAGAGAATAATTAGCGAATCGAGAAAAATTGAGTTTTTCGTCGATATCGCGTCGGACTTTGTTTGATAAGTAGCGACAAAAAGGTCGGGAAACTTTTGGACGCGGCATGAGACAACACGGGAGGGCCCATTGGGCTCGGCCCATGAAGCCTCATGGCCGGCCCAATAAGGGCCCAATAAGGCCTTATGGCCGGCCCACTTGGTGGGGCCAATGTGGGGGCCACACAACACCATGCTTAGTTGGTAGTTGTGGATTAAGAGGTGAGTGATTTAAGGGGTATGGGTTAAAGCTCCTTTAAGCCCATACCAATCACTTTTAACCCATACTTGTGAGTTGGATGATGAGATATATTGCAAGACATTATTTCATTAATTGATTAAGTCACAAAAAAACTCACAAAAACCTCTCTTTCTCTCTCATTGTGGCCGGCCACCCCTCTCCTCTTCATCATCTTGCTCTCTTGTTCTTCATTTAATTGTTCTAGTAGGCAATTAAGTGAAGGATCTTGAAGATTATCCTCTTGGTGTGGACTAGCTTTAGAGAAGAAGATCCGAACGTTCTTCTTTATCGATTCAAACAAGACTTAAAGGTAAACATCTTGTGGAATAAATTTTGCTTTGGGATTTAATGGTTTAAATGTTCTTGGACAAGGTTTGGAGTAGATTATCTTTTATTGCTTCCGCTATCTCGACGATCTAGAACGCTCCAAAACCCTACACATGAATCTATCCTTTTATCCTCTTGATATCTTTGACAACCACGAGGCATAGACAAGTGATCCTCATTCTATTGTCCTGTTTCTTGATTCTGAGTTAACTGAATTATAACTGATACTACGTATCGACTGCATGGCCATGCTATTGTATTTCAGTTGTACTCATCAAGTGGCCTAAACTGATATCAGCTCACACGTCCTTATGAGGGATAAATCCTTCAACGATCCATTGAGTCAACTTATGTAACTTGTGATCGAGCCAATCACGGTCGTTATTGTAACCTTTTTACAGGAGACGTTAGACTGAGTCAAACTCGTCACTCATTACATATTGAACTCAATGGTCCTTCCGTCTGAGGATGTGATTTCATGATCCGACATATGAGTATGTTCATGACTGTGTCTATGTAACATACTCATGATTGGGTCGTCCTATATCACCCCTGACTGGTGATACTATGACCTAACTCTGGCCCCCTTCTGGCCATGATCAGTAGAGCGTGATCATTTAGAGTTAGCCTCATACCGATCGCTTCTTATGAAGCTATTCTGATCGGGGACTTCTTAAGTAAGATTTTATTTGATCTGGAGATCTACTATTATGTGTTAACACATCAATGATACAAATCAAATCATACTTAAGATATTACTACAACACTTAGTAATATGAATGTCGATTTTATTTCAACCAATAATCTTTATTACATGATTATATTGAAAATACATTGTGCTAGGGCACAAAAACCTAACAGTCATTAACCGAGAACCCGCCACAGGGAACGTTTGCAAACAATAGATGAATCATATTAGCGAGGAAAGATCCAATCTTTTACCTCTCGTAGCGTGAAATTTCCCCATCAAAGACGTGCCCCTGAGCTCGTCCTCTACGTCTTGCACACACCGGAGCTCGACCAACACGAAGCTTGAATTCAACTAGTGGCTACTAGATCACCAAGGAACCCACTCACACTCTTTCTCTAGCTCCCAAATGTAGAAAATTAGAAACTTTTAGGAAAAATAGCTAATATTGCAAGAATGCCTTGTAGAGGCACCCAGCCTTGGCCTCTATTCATAGGCTTGCGTGAGTGCCTTCGGGTTTTTCCCGTTAGGCCGATGTGTCGATCGCCACACCATGGGATGCAATCGCCATCCTTTACAATTTTTGGTGGCGATCGCCACACCCAAGGTGACGATCGCCACCCTCCACAAGTTTTGGTGGTGATCGCCACCCTATTGGTGGCGATCGCCACTACACTTCATGGTGAATATTCCTATTCTCCTTTTGGTCCTCTTGAGTCCCACCGAGTCCCATCCTGTAGGCTCGTGACCCATTGGAAGATCGGCGTGAGATCTCATCTCACCCAATCAATCACTAGTGGCCTCTAGTAAGACGTAGTGATTACCCAATGTCCACAAGTGTATCGATCGGTTCGATATCTCCTTTCTATCATCTGTATCACTAACCCTTTGTTTGCTTTATGGCGTATGAGATCGTATCGATCGGCGTCATCCTCATGTATTCGATCTAGTTCCTTGAATTCCGAGTGGACTGACCCATATTGGTGCGGCCGCACACTTCATCAGTCACACTCATCAAGGGGCCTTAAACCATACCCTTCGCCACATCTCACCATGGGGAAACAAATCCCTTCGGACGCAATGTCTGCCCCCACTACAGTCCGTCTAATAGCCAACAATGTCCATTATGGCTGTCCTGATACAGGCAGCGTTAGGACATGTCAAACTAATGGAGTGACGTGCAAGTGAGCCACTCGCTCCAATGTATTAAGGAAGTGATCAAACGACGATGGAGAATGGGTTGTAACTAAAACTATGCGCCATACTCCACCGTGGGTCATCCAATATCATCCTCAAGATGATATATGTGATATGACTTTGGTAGTCCCACCACCTTGATAAACATGACTTGATCTTAAGTCATTATCATACTAGTCACTTATGGATAAGTAATTGACTAGGGATTCGTCAAGCATAACTTGATTTTATCTAAAGGTTCTGCTGTTCTTGTGTAAACACTAACGACTTTAGATAAAGTTATTGTTTGACACATTATCATAACACAATAATAATGTAAATTCCATTCATTGCTAAATAAAATATTACATTAGAAAAGAATTGGACTAGGGCACAAGCTCTTACAATCTCCTACTTGCCCCTAGCTCCAATCTAAATCCTAACGTAAACCCATCGACCTTACAAGACCTTCATGTTTAGGCTGTGAGAGAGCCTTTATCAACGGGTCGGCTACATTATCTTTTGTCGTAATCTTACAAATGTCCACTTCAGCTTGTTCGATATGTACTCGAATCAAGTGAAACCGCCTCTGTACATGTTTTGATATGGCATGCGCTCTGGACTCCTTAGCTTTTGCTATGTCGCTAGTGTTGTCGCAATACAAGTTCACCGGATCGAACGAATTCTTCATTACGTCCAATCCTTCCATGAACTTCCTGATCCACACAACCTCTTTTGCCGCTTCTCCAACAGCTATGTACTCGGCTTTTGTGGTATAATCTGCAACGGTCGGTTGCTTGAAGATCTTCCAGCTGAAAGTCCCACCGTTCAGTATGAACACGTATCTAGAATGTGACCGTGAGTCATCCGAGTCAGTATGAAAACTGGCGTTGATGTCTCCTGTCACCTCTAGCTCCTCATCTCTTCACCTGTAGACCAAGAAGATATCCTTTGTCCTCTTAAGGTACTTTAGGATCGTCTCCACTGGTGTCCAGTGGTCCTCTCAGAGGTTAGACTGGATCCACCAAATTCCTAACTTGGCTGTCATGCATGAATTTCATCTCCTCCTTCATGGCTCTTAACCATTTCTCAAAATCAGAACCCCCCCCCCCCCCCATAGCTTCTTGATAGGATGTCGGATCATCAAAATCCACAATCTCCAAGTCACCACCCACAGTTACCATAAATCTGTAACTGACAGGTGCATGACGAGTCCTTTCAATACGTCGTGGGGCTTCAGGAACTATGTTGGGCACTGCATTTGCTTATTGTTCTACCTCAGGCTCTACTGCTACACTGTCTAAGTGGGGATCCCAAAATGCTTAAGGATTCTCAATACTTGTGCCATCTCGGATCTCTTTCAGATGCAAAGTCCTCCCAGTGGCTGTTTTGGAGAGGAAATCCGTCTCCAAAAATACACATTTCCGAGCAACAAATACTTAGTTCTCCTCGGGTTTGTAGAACTAGTACCCAAAAGTCTCTTTCGGGTACCCTACAAAGATACACTTGTCAGATCTTGATTAAACTTGTCTGCCATAAGGCATTTGACGTAAGCCTCGCAACCCCAAATCTTGATGAACGACAACTTGGGACGTTTCCCACTCCATACTTCGTAAGGCGTTGTCTAGGCCGCCTTTGTTGGTGCTTGGTTCAGAATGAACGCAATTGTCTCAAGAGCGTATCCCCAAAAGGATACGGGGAGATCTATCTAACTCATCATAGAGCGAACCATGTCTAACAAGGTTCGGTTTCTCCTTTCAGAGACACGGTTGAACTGAGGTGTTCATGGCACAGTCCACTCAGACAATATCACACACTCTCCTAGGTGGTAGATGAAGTCTTGGGTCAAGTATTCGCCACTACGGTCTGAGCGAAGTGCTTTAACTTGCTTCCCAAGTTGATTCTCAACTTCAGCCTTAAACTCTCTGAACTTGTCAAACGAGTCAGACTTATGCCTCATACGGTAGACATAACCATATCTACTGTAATCATCATTAAATGCGATAAAGTATCTGAATCCTCTTCTAGCTTGTGTACTCATGGGCCTACATGTGTCAGTGTGTATTATGCCCAACAAGTCATCTTGCCCATCAAACAAGATTCAAACCTATCAATTTGTCCAGACTTAACAATCCACAATTGTGAAGTGTTGATAGTCGTCTCTCGCTTATGTGGCCCAGACGAAAGTGCCATAATCGAGTCTCACTCGTTTCATCAACCTTGAGCCTTTTGGTATTTACATTGTATACCTCATTCTCATTAATGTCACTAGTTTTCAAAACATATAAACTATTAACAAGCAATGCTTGCCCATAACAAACATTGTTTTATAAATCTTGAAAAGACCATTGTGAATAACAAAATTGAAACCTTGAACGTCTAAAACAGAAATAGAAATAATGTCTTTACGGAAAGAGGGCACACAATAAACATTGTTCAAAATTAAAAGAAGTCCCGATGGGAGACTGAGACGAACGACCCCTACGACTGTTGCCACGACACTCTTTCCATCTGCAACTCGTACGTCCGCTTCATTGCCAGCCAAATCTCGTCTACTTTCCAGGACCTACACATCAACATAAATGTGAGATTGAAATCTGGAATCTAACACCAAACAAGAGTTAGTAGAAAGATTTACTTCAATAAAATAAATACCTGAAGCACTAGTCCTACTAGCCTTCTTCTGCTCCTCTAGGAACGTCTTGCAGTCCCTCTTCCAGTGACCACGCTGATTGCGGAAGAATCAAATGGCGTCCTTCACGTCCAACTTGGCCTTACCTTTTCCCTTGAGCGTAGACTTGTCCTTATGAACCTTAAGACCCTTCTCTTTCCCGTCAGTCAGTTTGGATGACTTGACCGACCTCCTACCAGCTCTCTTGAAGCTGGTGCACCCTCTGACCATCATCACCTCTTTGGTTTTACCCTTGAGGTTTATCTGAGCAAATACAAGCATGCCGTGCAGCTCTATGATTGTCTTGTGCAGGTCATGCATGTTGTAGTTCATGATGAACCCATCATATATGGAAGGGAGAGTTGATAGGATGATATCGACCTTCAACTCGTCAGTGAATACGACACCCAACCTAGTAAGGTGCTCGAACTGACCCTTCATTTTCAACACATGACGGCTGACTGACTCTCTAGATGGCATCTTGGTGAACATCAAGCCCTTGACAGACTTGAACCTTTCGATCCTAGCTTTCTCTTTGAACATCTCCTTGAGTAGTTCCATTATGGCGAATGAGTTCCCCCTAAGATCCATTAGTTGTTTCTAGAGATCAGCCTCCATATTCCTCAGCATGAGGCATCCCACGTCGAGCGAGTCGTTAAGACATTTTTGATGAGCGTCTCTAACACTCCTCGTGGAACCCGCATCCGGAACAGGGATATGGGCTCGTCAAGCACATGTCCTTCCTCTCCTGTTTGAGTACAATTCTCAAATTACACTCCCAGTCGTGGAAGTTCGTTCTACTAAGTTTTTCTTTTTTCAGGATTGACCTTAGTGACAACGCTTGTGCTTGGCTCGCTGCCCTTATCTACACGGATCAATAAATTCAAGTTAGACTCTGAATTTATCCACGAAGATTTGTTGCAAAACCTTGACCATTTTGATCCTTCGCAAGAATCAAGAACAAAGACCCTTGATTCACCCTCTTGAAGTGAGCTACTGCATCAACGCTTCAATTACGTTATGTAGGTAGGAAAACTTTCCAATCACACCACGTGTGACTCTTGGCCAGAACATATGTACTCAGTACATTTGCATTGTTCTGTCTGATGCTATAGGTCAGCGCAATCACAGATATGTGGACCAGATCTTGATTGGAGAGAGCTAATGCATCTACGCCCCAACCAAATCTCTCTGCATCCTCTGTCAATGCTTCTATGAACCCTCTGCTAACGCAAACGACGTTCATGGCCTAGTTGAGTAAACCAATTAACGACTTGTGGACCAGAACTTGACCTGGAGACAGCTAATGCATCTACGCCCCAAAACAAAACTGTCCACATCTACTAGCTTTGCTTCCACGAACGCTCTGTTAATGCACACGACGATTGTGGTCACACAGTTTTGTAGAGTGTCAAAATTGGATAGGATCATTGCAATTTCATTGCGATATGATCAAGTTTTGCGAGACATGTACCCAGTACATTCTCTACATGACAACTGTTCATCCGTACCAGGTACGATGATATGTTTCATGCTTCACTTAGTTCTGTATGTCAAAGTTTACGTCATTTAACCAATTTCGGACATGCAAAACATCTGTACGTTTAAACTTATCATGCTCTCATGCATATAAAATAAACATACATTACTAATCATGCAATTTTAAAAAGCACAATATAAACATGTATAGCATAAGCCCATCTCTAGGTTCGATCTTTATGGGGCCAGTCCATAAAGATCGGGGTCACACCCTAAGGGTGAAGATTACAACTATACAACTCTTCTTTATCCTTGGTGAGGCTCCCACTTGCTCCTTGACGTCTCCACGACTCAATCCCAACTCCAAGACTCCCAACGTACCATCTCCGGGAAGTGCATTTACAAAATATATCAACGGCTTGCAAGCCGAGTATAAATATAATACATATAAACTACGACGCATCTCGTCGCAAAATATATATAACCAAAATCTTAAGATTGCACAAACCGCCATTTTATATTTAAATATGAAATGCAATATAAACGGTCTTGTCTTGATGGGCTTTAGTTATACGTCATATAATCTAACTTACGCACGTTGCAATCATATCATGTTATCAAACATATATGTAGTCACACAATGCATGTTATCAATCACATCATATCAAATTTTACTCTTTATGATTTTAGTGTATCGTTCTCATTTGACACTCGAAAGTCCCGATCTCGAAATTCTTAACCGAGAATCCCGCGTTTTTCCGATGAAAACCGGGAATTAGTCCTTCGATCTAATCGCAAGGACCCGGCTCCGCTGCCGGTCGATGTAATCACTTCATCAACCGGTATGTTGAAACTCTAGTTTATCGACCAAAACCCTAATAGGTCGTTGGGCGATACAAGACTCCCAACGTACCATCTCTGGGAAGTGCGTTTACATAAAATATAGACGGCTCGCAGGCAAGGCATAAATATAATACATGTAAACAACAACGCATCTTGTGAAAGAGATCACCACGGGTTCCAAAGATTGAAAATCATGCAGCGGACAATATGTAACCGTGGTGATCGCAAAAACTTGATCTTAATGCTATTTGAACATGTTATAAACATAATTAAAATCTGATATTTACCTCTTGAAATCAACAAGAACACAAGCGTAGTGTCGTCTCTATCAAGTCCACACAAGCACACAACCGAAATGGTTTTTTCTCTCTAATTTTTGCTAGAAAATTCTAGGGATAATGATAGATGGCTACAGCCAACTATGTCGCGTTTCAAATTTAATACCCCAACTTCCAGTGTTTCGAATAACATACCTCAAGTTTAAATAAGCGACACATAGCCCAACGTCTGTTAAATCTAACTGATTTGGTCTGTCGAAAAGTCTAAAATGCCCTCAATGGTTTTGTTCTGTTAAACTGGTCTTATTGGTTCAATTGGTATGATTATGAAATGACTATTTTACCCCTAATTGAATATCAATTTAACTAATAAATGAAGGGCAAATATGACTTTTCAATTACAAATACAATAATTATTATTCTTTAATAATTATATATATATATTATTAATATTATATATTATTATAAATCATATTAATATTAATAATAATCATTAATTAACAATAATTATACCCTAATTAACACTAACTACCCACCCCACTCCCGTCTCCGCCGTCTCCGACCGCCCGCCCACCTCCGTCGCGACGGCCCACCTCCGTCGAGCCACCACGTCCGTCGAGCCATCCACGACCTCCCGACGGCCCCGACCTGACGACCACCTCCGTCGAGCTGTCTCCAGTGCTACCCACGACCTCCGTCGAGCCAGCCACGACTTGACAGAGGCGCCGACGGATCTGACGGAGGCGCCGAAGCTGATGCCAATTCCTAGGACCCTGATGCCGAGCTGGATTTGGATCGGCAAGACTCGCCGTCTCCGCCGCAGACCAGATCTGGATTGGCCACTTTATCGAGCATGCCGAGCTGATGCGATTCCCAGGAACCTGGGCTGGGCTGGTCGGGGAGGAGGCAGAGGGGAGGGGTCGAAGGAGGGAAGGGAGGTGGAGGGTCGGGGTCGAAGGAGGGGAGGGAGGCGAAGGGTCGAGGCGGCTCTGGGTCGGGCATCGGGCTCGGCGACGAGGCGGCTCTGGATCGAGGCGACGAGGCGGCTCTGGGTCGAGGCGGCTCTGGATCTGGGTTCT